>JAKUCV010002670.1:15718-47100 GCA_028386065.3 Turnera subulata | reverse complement strand
TGGGTCGGTCCGGTCCACAAGTTCTCTAACTTGTACCCGTATGTAGAATTCATATCACATATAAATTCACAACATACGCTAGTTTTAATTTATTATTACAACCCGTCCATAATAATAACCGACTAGGGACATTTAAGAATATATCAAAGATATAAACTAGGGTTATAAATATGTGCAAGTAATTATCTCATAATCATATTTATTGGAATAACCTCAATGTATATACATGACTACAATCATCCATAGATTGGCTTTTGGGCATATAACTAACAATATATATATATATATATATATATATATATATATATATATATATATATATATATATATATATATGTCACATATACATAATGAACTCAACATATAATGATCATGCTACATCACATATAACACATCATATATACATGCATGAACATATCAACATATGCACATAAATTCGGTTTAGAGCTTCACAAGAGGCTCCGCTACCACTGTAAGTTTCCAGGCATTCAAACTTGACAATCAAGTGCAACGGAAAGATCCAGAAACTTTGGAGGATCCAAGTGAAGCAACTAAACCGAACAACAAAAAAACAAATATACCTGAAACGGTTAAGATCTTTCACCTAACTGAAGAACCGAATCAGCTAGAGCTGGAAGGATATCCTGCTCCTCTACGGTATCCACACGAACCGTGATGTCAAGCCGAAAATAGTGACACGATGACCAACTCAAGCTCTACCGAAACACGTGCTAGCTGCGGAAATCCGGGGCTTTGTGGTGTTTTTTTTGTTCTTCTTTCTTTCTCAAAGAAAGGAAGTGTTTGTGTGTGTTCTTGCTGGTCTCAAAAAACACTCTCAAGACTTACAAAAACCAGAATGCAATAATGGAGAAGAGTAATCAGATTACCCACTCCAATTAGTGCTAAATGACAATGGGTAATGGCAAACATAATGGCCCATTCCCAACATGATTATGTCTCCACATAATCTTGTCTCCACTAATGTACAAACACACATCACAGCAATAATTTGGTCTAATAATTCTGACAATTACTGAACCAAACCAGCCCAAAACGACCTTGGTCCAACCACGGTCCAACCACAGCCCAACCGCAGTCCAACCACACCCGGTCGAACCCTGGTCAACCACGGTTCAACCACCTGCTCGAATCAACGGTTCTATGTGTGTGACCCTGTAGGCACTTGTAACGTCCGACAATAATTGTAAAATCTCAATTACAATTATAAGCAAAGACCGGCGTCTAGCAACACATCATTGCTACCCGAACGACAAGATCAGTACTGATTCTATGTGCCTCGGAACATGTCATCGTCCTTTTGTCCCATTATCAAGATTAAACCGAGACATGGAAAACGTCAATCTCGTATATGTTTAATCTTAGTTTCTTGATCCCCGAGTTAACTGTGTATAACGGATCCTAATGATATCACCATATCATATAATCCGAGCATGGCCATGCATTTACAGTTCAACTCTATCAAGAGGCCCATCTGATAATATACCTGTTATATGGGTCGGACGAATCCCATCTTGATCAATCAAAACCCACTACACATTTTTTGTATACCCAATGATTACCCTTAAGTCCACCCAGTTACGGATGACTAGGAATAATATCAAAGTATACGACTCATATGTTGGGAACCTTGATGATCTCAGGTCTAAGGACAATACATATAAAAGAACCACTAATGACTATCATATAACGTTCCACGTAGGGTTCTTATGTGGGTCAGTCCAGTCCACTAGTTCTCTAACTTGTACCCGTATGTAGAATTCATATCTCATATATTTCTCAACATACGCTAGTCTTAATGTATTATTACAACCCATCCATAATAATAATCGACTAGGGACATGTTAAGAATACAAAGTATTCTAGGGTTATAAATATGTGCAGGCGATTATCTCATAATCTTATTTATTGGAATAACCTCAATGCATATACATGAGTCATACAATCATCAATTGATTGGCTTTTGGGCATATTACTAGCATGAAATTGATTATGGATTTTTGGTTTTGAGGTATTCTCATTGGGAGTGATGATCTTGTTACGTAGGTAACAATTTGAGATTCTGTTATTTGAGGATGTGCTTAATGGATTATAAGATTGCATATAGTTGATTGATTGATGATAAATGAAACGGTTTATGGATTCTGGTATTAATAATGTTGATTATGATTGGATAAGATAATTTGGTTAGAGCTTTCATCTTATGTTCTGTTGATCATGGTTGACTAAAGTCGATGATTGATTTAGTACAACAAAGTTCTTGCTTGGAAATGTTGTTGATGGTCATGATGGTTCTACTTGGTTGTTTTGGCCGACGGTATTTTGATACCGGGTGACACCTGTTGTGTCATTTAGGCACTGGTTGCTTGTCACATTCTGCAAATTTCGAGGACGAAATTTTGTTAAGTGGGGTAGAACTGTAACGCCCGGAATTTTCGGTATTTAATTTTTACGGTATTTTTGGAATTATAATTCTAATTGTACCCTCGAGGAATTTCTTGAATTTAGGTCAAGGAATTAATTTATTTTCTTCCTTGGAAATGTTATTTTAAGTTAGAATTTAATCCTTAATCGGGTTCCTAGGAAATAAGGGATGTTCCGGGGTGAAACCAGAAGTTTGTTGTAGTTTGGGATTAAGCTATGCTGTTTTGGGGTTAAGAAAGAAAAGACAAGAGAAAACAAAGAAAAAAAATAGTAAAGTGAAACTTAAACTCAGTGCGTTGACCAGGGGAGAGTTGACCACGCCTTAGTCCAAAACGACGTCGTTTTGGACTAGTCCGGCCAACCCTAACCCTTCTTTTCTTTCATATTCTTCTCCTCTCTCCTTTCCTTTTCTCTCTTTTCTTCCCCGCCGCCTCACCTCTCTCCCACGCTTTTCTCTCCCGATTCTTCCTTTCACTTTCAGATCGTGCTCACTATTGGTACCTAAATTGTTCCCTTCCAACTCTCTTTCTTTTCCCTCTTTTTTTTTTTATGTTCTCTTCCTTTTTCATCCCGGAATTGCTATCCTCACAAAACCCTGCCCCCATCAATTTCTTTCTCACATCCTCGCGTTTATGCCCGGCTCGCCACCCAAAGTTGTCGCTGGTGCTATTTGCAGAGGAGATCGAGATGAGGCCCAGGTTCTATGCGTGACAAGTAGTGCTGCAGGTGGATATGAGTCGTGGCCACCCCTTCGCCATCCCGTGGTGAGCGCCACCGCCTTCTGTTATTCCTCTTTTCTTCTTTTTTGTTGTCTTTCTATGCTAATGGCGGTGGGTGTTGTGTTGTTTGTTTGTGATGGCGGCGGGTTGGTGGTTCTGCTCGGGTGTGTGATGTTTGGTTGTGGTCGGTGGTGACGGGTCAGTGCGTTCTGAGTTTGTGGCTGTGGGTGTCGATGGCGAATGTGGAGTGTGCAGCCTTGTAGAGGTCGACTGCTGGTGGATTTGGTTTTCTGACAGTGAGTACTTGACCGGGTTCTGTGCGGGATGATTTGGGAAGTCTTTCGCATTGCTCGGTTGTTCTTTGTTTGAATTCCGGGTTATGGCCTGGGGTTGCTGCAGTGTTGGTTTCCGGAAGCAAGTTTTGGAGTTGCTGCTGAATCGGGTAGATTTGTTCTTGGCAGAACGAGTCTTTGTTTGAATTCCGGGTGAGGATTCTTTTTCCCAATCCTTTTGTTGAATCGATGTATTGAGCAGTGGGTGTTGTGTTGATTAATTGGATGTTATTAGGGTGAACACGGTTTGGATGCTGTTTTGGTTTATGGCAGATTTGTTATGGCCATTTTCTCGATTGTTGTGGAGATTTCCGGCGAGGCTGACCGGAATCCGGCGACTCGAGTATTTTTCCGGCGAAGGTCGGGCACGGTAGAATTCCTTTGCCAACATTACATGGTAATTCTCGATGTTGGCCCTTATTTGATTTTGTACATGACATGTAGTGAAATTGCATTTAATCATTGTATTAAAATGAGAAGGATATAGTGGATACCGAGCTTGGAGAGTTGAGTGGCGTGGCTGGTATATATCCGACGCATATAGTATTTTTAGGCCGGAAAATATTTGGGCTCGGGAGTTCGGTTAATGTGATTATGAGGATGGGCCTGGCTTAGGCCCAATTAATGTCATATTAATTTTACATGGGCTTTTAGGCCCAATGACTAGTGAGATGGGCTTTAGGCCCAATGACTTGTATTTGAGATGGGCTTTAGGCTCGATAAATTTTGATTAAGTTTATATGGGCTAAGGACCAACAACTACAATATGGATTTAAGTTAAATATGAATTTATGGAGCTTGAGGACTATATTTGGGCTTAGACCCCGACTTATTAGTGGATTCACAGTTAATGAACACAAATGGGCTAGAAGGCTCAAGATTTTCTTCTTTAGCATGCATTTAGTATTTGTGATGAATAAAGAACTTATATGACTTGTATGTTCGTAGGATGTTATGAACATAGGAATGTTGAGGCGGAACGAGGTTTCAGCTTCCGAGACGGTTGATATGGCCCAGGTGAGGACACATAAACCTTTGTATGCATTACTGACTACAATGCTCGGTTTAATAAACTTGGTAAAAGTAATGGTAATACTTGGTTGGCATTGTATGCTACATGCATGTATGCTTGCTGTGCTGGTGTTCCTGTGTGCACTTGTATCTTAATGGTGATATGTCTGATTATGTGAATCGTGTGCCTGTGTGATATGACATGCCAGTTGAGTATGATTTGTTTGTTATTATTACTGACTACAATGCTCGGTTTAATAAACTTGGTAAAAGTAATGGTAATACTTGGTTGGCATTGTATGCTACATGCATGTATGCTTGCTGTGCTGGTGTTCCTGTGTGCACTTGTATCTTAATGGTGATATGTCTGATTATGTGAATCGTGTGCCTGTGTGATATGACATGCCAGTTGAGTATGATTTGTTTGTTATAATTAAATAATATGAGATATGACTCTGTAATTCGTGTGGTGATTTGTGGGCTGGAGGCCCGGACTAGAAAATAAAATGTTAAATCCACACAATCCTAGACAATCATAATGTATGGCACATATAACTCATTAAGTATAACTGAAAAAAATTTACAATAAAAATATACTACTGTGGGACTGTTGACCGGTTGGTTCGAGCGGTAAGTGATACCCCTCGGGATTGCATGCGGGATAGCATGGTATATGCGATTTAGCATATGGGTCTGTGATGACCGGTTCTACCTCCCTCTTTCGATCTCCCCCTTTCTACCTCTCTCTTTCTCTCTGTCTGGCTCTCTCTCTCACTCATTGTATTTAGCCTTGCCCTGATTATGTTGGGCTTATGCCTTGGTTGTCTCATGAGACGGGACCGAGCTCGACGCATACAGTAGAGGGCCCTAATAAAATATTCAACCCTAATAACAATAAAGTACAAGGATAATAGGATGATAAAAGAAAAGTGATGGTTTGAAGTCAGTTGATGACTTGTGATGCATTCTGGCTTGTTTGTGCACTATGATTGCTGTTGTTTGATGCTGGTATTTGTGGTTGATTTGTATTAGTATACTTTGGTTTATTTATTTACGGTGAGACAGTGGTTGGCTCACCCCCTCACAGTCTTTACAAAGGTTAACTGATCGATGATCAGGAGTGCATATCAACAGGTGGTAGTGTTATCCTCTCCTCGGGTCGGATCCATAGGGTTCATTGCATACGTGTTGTCGTAGGTATTTGTCTTCCGCTGCACACTCTATTTTGATATAATGTATTGTCTATATATTGCATAATTAATGATTATCTTGACTTTATCGTATCTCGGTGTAGAAGGGTATTTTGGTCACTTCACATGATATAACTAATTTAATGGATAATTTGGGATACGGTGTTTTAGTTGTTGGATTTTTTTCGTGTTCCGGAAATGATAAGGGCAATTTGGTCATTTTATATTTAGTTTATTATTTATATTAATAAATTGGGACACGAGCGTTTCATCGGATGTCAGGTTTTTCCTAAATTTTGCCCTTAATAAAATCTGGGTGGCGACTCTGTAGATGTTGAATGACCCGAAGAAGAAGGTGTTAGGTTGCAAGTGAGGGGATTGAGTAAATCTTAATCTGGGTCCTCACAGGTTGCGACTCCGCTGGCGAAGTAGTGGGTTTAAGAAATCATGTGCAATCGTTGATTACTGTATGTTTCTTTTATTTGTCATATGCGTGCCCTGCATTCATGAGATTATGTGTGAAGCTTCTACCATAAGAAGGTAGGGGGATCCTAGTCCGGTACATACCATCCTACGGGGTTATCAGCTAGAGTGAACCTATTTCTAGCCGTTTACCAATGATAAGGGTTAATAGGTCTAGTGCATGCCCCGCCAAAGTGTGACCGGCCAGGTGCCAAGTGCACCAGCACGCATGCCACAGGGCACCCGCATGCCTCAACGGATTAGGGGCAGAGGTTAGCCCGGCAGACATTACTAAATAAATCGTGCAGCAAGCAACACATCACAATCGATATGTGAAGATACGCATGTACTATCATTAAAGCCTCACAAAGTGTTACAAAATTAAAGCTTAAACAAAAAGGGCTCTAGTTGCTGTAAATAACCGGGTATGCAAAGAAAAAGACAATATGCGCGGCGGAAAACCCGGAACTAATGGAGGATCCATGTGAAACGGGGTAAACCGAATAACAAAATTTCGTACCTGGTTAGGTTGAGATCTTTCACTCAACTGATGATCCAAATCAGCAAGAACCGGACAGAAATCCGACTCCTCTACGGTATCCACACGAAACATCGATGACCGCTAGCAATCGTCACATGATTACTAACCCAAGCACTCCCGAACCGCAGTGCTAGCTGCAGAATTTCCGAGAGCTAGAGACTAGTGTTTGATGTGTTTCTTTCTCAAGAATGAAGTGTGTATTCTTTTGCGTGTTAATCTCATTAACCATTTTCTTTCACATATATCACATATATGTATCAACGTTAGTCTATATATAGAAATGGTCAACCTAATCACACATACATCTCTTCATGCTTGATTGTGTTTTTCCATTAACTATACTTTAGTCACAATCATCAACATGATCATGTCTCCACTAACTCAATCATATATATCAACATATATATCTTCAACATTAGTTCATATAGAAATAGCCAACCTGATCACACACACACACATATATATATATGTTATCATATATCAAAATGTATGATTGAGTTTCCATTATCTATACTTTAGTCACAATCATCTACATGATCATGTTTCCACTAACTACACTTTAATCATACATATCACTATATATATAATAATGACACATCAATTTCGTCCTTTTTGAGTAATAATTCAGGTTCAATAATTCTGGTAACTAGTGAACCAAACCAACCCAAACGACCCGGTCCAACCATGGTCTAACCACTAGCTGGTCGAACCATAGTCCAACCATGGTCTAACCACTGGCTCGAATCAACAATTCTAAGTGTGTGACCGTGTAGGCACTAATCACGTTGGCAATAATTATAAACTCTCATTTATAATTATAAACAATGAGCGGTGTCTAGCAACACATCAGTGCTACCCAAGTGACCAGATCAGTACTGATTCATTATGCCTCAGAAAATTGTCATTATCCTTTCGTCCCACTATATCAAGATCAAACACAAGACATGGAATATGTCATTCTCTTATATGTTTAATCTAAGGTTTCTTGATCCCCGTGTTAACTGTGTAAAACTGATACAATTGATATCTCCATATCACTTAATCCGAGAATGGCCACGCATTTACAATTCAACTCTATCAAGGGGCCCAAGTGATAATATTCCCATTATATGGGCTGGACGAATTCCATCTTGATCATACAAAACCCACTACACATTATATCATATACCCAATGATTACTCTTAGGTCTACTCATTTAAGAATGACCAAGAGTAATATCAAAGTATATGACTCACATGTTGGGAACCTTGATGATCTCAACTCTAAGGATAGTGCACATAAGAATCACTAATGACAACATGAGTCCATGTAGTGTTCTTATGTCGAGTCAGTCCAGACCACAAGTTCTCTAACTTGTACCCGTATGTAGAATTCATATCTCATATAATTCTCAATATACGCTAGTCTTAATTTATTTTTACAACCCATTCATAATAATATTCAACTAGGGACATTTCAAGAATATAAAATATTCTTAGGTTATAAATATGTGCAAGCATTTATCACTGATAAACAAATTTATTGGAATAAAACCTTAATAAATATACATGACTATATAATTATCCATTGATTGGCTTTTGCGCATTACACTAACAATCTCCCACTTGCACTAAAGCCAATCATCCATGTATCTAATACCAATGGATCTAGCATGACCATCATGCTTCTGCTGTGTTTGTGGCTTTGTTAAAGGATCTACTACATTGTTCTCAGAAGGAACTTTGCACAGCCTCACATCGCCTCTATCAATAATCTCTCTAATAAGATGGTAGCGTCGGAGTATATGTTTGGATCTTTGGTGGTATCTATGTTCTTGTGCCTGTGCGATTGTTCCATTGTTGTCACAATAGACCTCAATCTGACTGTGAATGCTTGGAACCACCCCAAGTTCAGTTATGAACTTCTTAATCTA
Organism: Turnera subulata; assembly: GCA_028386065.3. Lineage (NCBI taxonomy): Eukaryota > Viridiplantae > Streptophyta > Magnoliopsida > Malpighiales > Passifloraceae > Turnera > Turnera subulata. The sequence goes on along the minus strand of JAKUCV010002670.1, from coordinate 38,491 downwards.
AACACCCTATTTCGTTGCATCAGAGGCAGCGATGTATCCAGCCTCAGTGGTAGAATCGGCTACTGTCACTTGCTTTGAACTTTTCCAGCATACACCACCACCTCCAAGACAAAACACATATCCTGACTGCGATCTAAAGTCATCTCTGTCAGTTTGGAAGCTAGCATCTGTGTAACACTTTACAACAAGCTCATCAACGCTTCTGTATACAAGGAATGCATCCTTAGTCCTTCTCAAGTACTTAAGGATGTTCTTAACCGCTGACCAGTGACCTTCACCGGGATCAGATTGATAATTGCCTGTGACACTTAATGCATATGAGACATCTGGTCGAGTACATAGCATGACATACATGATAGATCCTATTGCTGATGCATAAGGGATCGTACTCATTCGCTCTCTCTCCTTAGATGTACTAGGACATTGATTCTTAGAGAGAGTTATGCCTTGTGACATGGGCAAGAAACCTTTCTTGGAATCTTACATGCTAAACCTTTTAAGCACCTTGTCAATATATGTACTTTGACTTAGGCCAAGAAGCCTTTTGGATCTATCTTTATAGATCTTTATACCTAGCACGTAGACAGCTTCTCCTAAGTCCTTCATTGAAAAATTCTTTCCTAACCAAGTCTTTATAGACTGTAGAGTTGGAATATCATTCCCAATGAGCAGAATGTTGTCAACATACAATAGCAAGAAAATGATAGTGCTCCCACTAACCTTCTTGTAAACACATGGCTCATCTTCATTTTTAATGATACCAAACTATTTGATTACTTCATCAAAACGAAGATTCCAACTCCTAGAAGCTTTCTTCAATCCATAAATGGATCTTTGCAATTTGCATACCTTATTAGCATTCTCTGGAGTGACAAAACCTTCAGGCTGTGTCATGTACACATCCTCTAAAAATTTCCATTAAGGAAAGTGGTTTTGACATCCATTTGCCATATTTCATAATCATGGTATGCAGCTATAGCCAATAGAATTCGGATGGATTTAACCATGGCAACTGGTAAAAAAGTTTCATCATAGTCAATACCATGAACTTGTTTGAAACCTTTTGCAAACAAACGCCCTTTGAAGGTAACAACATTACCATCCATGTAAGTCTTCTTCTTATAGACCCACTTGCACCCAATGGGTTTTACCCCTTCAGGTGGATCAACCAAGGTCCACACCTTGTTTTCATACATGGATTCCAACTCAGAATTCATGGCTTCTAGCCACTTCTTAGAGTCTGGACCCGTAATTGCCTACTGATAGGAAGTGGGCTCATCTTCATCCATGAGCATCACGTCTCTAGTATGAGTCAAAAAAATCCATATCTCTCAGGCTCATACCGAGTACTATCAGACCTACGTGGTCCATGTGTTATAAGTACATGATTTTCACCCAAAACAACTTGCGGTTCTTGTCCTTGTTCCATCTCATCCACTATAGCTCCTTGTTTTTCTCGAACTTCTTTGAGTTCTATTTTCCTCCCACTTATCTCTCTAGAAATAAATTCTCTTTCTAGAAAAATAGCAGTACGAGCAACAAACACTTTTTGCTCTATGGGATTATAGAAATAATATCCTTTAGTTTCTTTAGGATATCCAACAAAAAGGCACTTGTCAGATTTAGGGTCGAGTTTGTCTGATGCTTGACGTCTTACGTAAGCCTCACAACCCCAAATCTTCATAAAAGACAAATTGGGACGTTTCCCAGTCCACATTTCATGTGGTGCCTTTTCAATCGATTTAGATGGAACACGGTTAAGTGTAAAGGCAGCAGCCAATAAAGCATGTCCCCAAAATGAAGAAGGAAGGTCAGCTTGACTCATCATAGAACGAACAATGTCTAACAGAGTTCTATTTCTCCTTTTAGATACACCATTCCATTGAGGTGTACCTGGTGGAGTAAGTTGTGATACTATACCACATTCCTTTAGATGATCAAGAAATTCTCGGTCTAAGTATTCACCTCCTCGATCAGATCGAAGCATTTTTATACTCTTACCAAGTTGATTCTGTACTTCATTCTTGAATTCTTTGAACTTTTCAAAGGATTCTGACTTGTGCTTCATAAGATACACATTATCTACTGTAATCATCAGTAAATGTTATGAAGTACTGAAAACCACCTCTAGCCTGTGTTGACATAGGTCCACATACATCAAAATGTATAAGGCCTAACAAGTCTGAAGCCCTTTCACCTTTACCGGCAAAAGGAGCCTTCGTCATTTTTCCCAATAAACATGACTCACATGTATCATATGATTCAAAAACAAATGAGTCTAAAAGCCCATCCTTATGGAGCTAAGAAATACGAGTTTCGTTTATATCCCAAACGACAATGCGAGAGATAGGTCATATTAGAATTGTTTAATTTAACCTTCTTCGAGTTAATGTTATAGATTGTGGTCTCTCAGTTTAGAAAGTACAAACCATTGCTTAGATATGCACCACCATAATAAATATCATTTAAATAAATAGAACAACAGTTGTTCTTTATTACAAATGAAAAACCCTTCTTGTCCAGACAAGAAACATAAATCAAATTCCTGCTTATAGTAGGTACATAATAGCAATCATCAAGTTCCAGAACCAAACCACTCAGTAAAGATAGATAATATGTCCCTACGGCTAATGCAACAACTCTTGCTCCATTTCCAACACGTAGGTCCACTTCACCCTTTGCCAATTTTCTACACTTTCTCAGAGCCTGCACATTTACACAAATGTGAGAACCACATCTGGTATTTAATACCCATGATACAGAGATAGAAATATTAGCTTCTATAACAAGAATATCTGAAGTAGAAGTCTTACTTCCCTTCTGTTTCTTCACCTCCTCAAGGTAAACAGGGCAGTTATGCTTCCAATGGCTAGGTTTCTTGCAATGGAAACATTGTCCTTCCTTTGCAATACCACCTTTGGGTTTCATCACGTGTGAACAAGAAGATGCACATGAACCAAACTTTTTGGCAGATTTCTTCTTCTTGTTAAACTTGGCTTTACCCTTTCCCTTGCCATTTCCAACCATCAAAATGTTGTTGGATTTATTTGCCTTCATCTGTTGCTCAACTGTTCCCAACATGTTAAGCAACTTAGACAAAGATTTGTCAAGATGATTCATGCTGAAATTCATAAAAAATTGGCTGTAACTATCCGACAATGATTGCAGGACAAGATCAACGGCCAATTCTCTTTGCAAAGGAAAACCCAGCCCCTCAAGGCTCTCAATGTATCCAATCATTTTGAGCACCTGAGGTCTGACAGGTGATGACTCAGCCATCTTGCATTGGAATATTGCCTTTGAGGTCTCACACCTCTCGTTCCTGGCTTGCTCTTCAAAGAGCATTTTCAGGTGTTCGATCATATCGAAAGCACCCAAGTTCTCATGTTGCTTCTGAAGCTCAGAGTCCATATTGACAAGCACAAGGCATGCAACATCCAATGCTTCATCAACATGCTTCTTGTAAGAATTTTTTCTGCCCTAGGAGTATTAGGTGTCGGTTCATCAGGAACAGGCCCTTCAAGGACATACAATTTCTTTTCTTGCTTGAGGACTATCCTCAAATTGCGGTGCCACATAAGGAAATTATTCCCATTTAGTTTTTCCTTCTCAAGGACTGATCAAAGTGACATAGTATGTAACGCCTCGAATTTTCGATATTTATTTTTTATGGAATTTTCAAAATTTTTGGAATTTCATTTCCATTTTTACCCTTTGCAGAATTTCCGGGTGTTGTTGGTCAAGAAATTATTATTATTATTAACTTATTCTCTTTGAAAATATTATTATTACTTTTGGAATTTATCCTTATTCGGTTTATTTGGGAACAATTGGAGTTCCGGGGCGAAATATAGAGTTTATTGTAGTTTTATCCGAAACTACGTCGTTTTGGATTAAAAGGAAAAAAAATAATAAAACCTATAACTATGCGCGCGTTGACCATGAGAAGAGTTGACCGCGCCTTGAACCAAAACGACGTCGTTTTGGTCAAGGCCGGCAACCCTAACGCATTCTTTTCTTTTCTTTCTTTTCTCTTCTCTTCTCTTTTCTACCTTCTCTCCTCCACACCCGACGGCGCCTCACCTGACTCCTTTTTTTTTTCTCTCTTGTGCTCCCAAGCAAACACACACCACAGCCGACTTTCCCCTTCCTTAAACCCACAGGCCATCACCATCTCTTGGTACTTTGTCTCCCTCTCCATCCTCTTGTCGCCGCTGCTGCATCGAGGAGGGTAGAGGCGCAGGAGGACGGTAATCGGTGCGTGAGTTGGCAAGCCCCACGATGTCGCCGCCGCCACTGTCGCCTTTTGTTGGGTAAGTCGCCGCCTCTGTTTTTTTTCATTCTCTTTTACCTTCTTTTCGTCTTGTGGTGTTGAACTGACCGGGTGGCTTGTTGATTGTTTGTTTGTTGGACGGTGGTGGTTGGGCTCTGTAATGAGAGCGAGGTTGCGAGTTAATAGCCGGCAGTGGGTTGGAGTTTCCAGCAGCGTGTTGGTTGGGCTTGGGTTTGTGCTGCTCAACGGAGGCGGGCCGTTTTGGAGAGTGCGACTTGTGTCTTCCGGTAAGAATTCCGGCAAGCCTTGAATCTTTTTGGATTGTTTGGATTCTGCGTTGGTTCGATCGATAGGTTAATGTTTGTGTGAGAGTAAGTATGCTAATCGGTAGATTGTCTCTAAAGTGGCTTTCGGATTTCAAATGAGTTCCATTGAAAATCCTTTGTTATAATATATAATATTAAACACTGATGGTTTTTGAATCTTTTATTTGGGTGCTGGTATGGAATTCATCATGGGGTTGTTTGACTGATTTGGTTCAACGGATGCTATGGTTGCTATATATATATATATATATATATATATATATATACATATATATATATATAACAAAAAAAGAACAGTTATAGGTATGTATATGTGCAGGAGAGGTAGTGACAGTTAATTCCTGGTCGAAGTGGTTAACACTATTATATATATTTACACATGCTTCTAACATAACAATAATAAATTTTGGTTCTATGAAGTCGAGATATGTATCCGGTTTGGTTTCTGGTTTAGTGTGCTTCACATCGGCCAATATGATTTTTTTTTTAAATTGCTCTTCATCAAACCCTTACGCCCATTGTTTAGGCTAAAAGATTGTCACCAAGTAACTAATTTACTCCAAGTGTGAGTTGGGAGGTTGAGTTCCGAGGCAATTATTATGGCCCAGGTGAGGACATATAAACCCTTGTATGCATTATTGCCTACAATGCTCGGTTAATAGACATGATAGATGAGGTTCAAATTCTTGTTTGGCTTCGAATGCTATATGCGTGTATGCTGGTTGTGTTGATATTGCTATTTGGATAGTGTATTATGTTGATGATACATGTGGTGTGCCTGATTATGTGACTTGTTGTCTGATGTGATATATGGTGCCTGTTGAGCATGACTTGTTTTGTTATGTTAAATAACTTGAGATATGGATTCGTGGTTTGTGTGGTGGACTAGGGGCTGGAGGCCCAGACTTGAGAATAAGATATTAAATACCACACAACACTGTTTGATCATAACGTATGGCACAACTCTTTAAGCATAATTTAGAATAACGAACTATAATAATTCTACTATGTGGCTGTTGACTGGTTGGTTCGTGCGGGAAGTGATACCCCTCGGGATTTCATGCAGTTTAGCATGGTATATGTGGTTTAGCATATGGGTCTGTTATGACCGGTTCTACCTCCCTCTTTCTATCTCCCCGTTTCTACCTCCCTCTTTCTCTCTGTCTGTCTCTCTCTCTCTATGATGAAATTTGGGCTTGGGCCCTGGTTGTATATGGGCTTATGCCCTGGCTGTCTGATCAGACGGGACCGAGCTCGACGCACACAGTAGAGGGCTCTAATAAAATATTAAATCCTAATAAAACATTCAACTGTAATAACAATAAAGTACAAAGATAATTAAGTGATTAAAGATCAGTGTTGGTTTGAAGTTTGATGATGACTTGTATTGTTCATTGTGACTTGTTTATGCATTGTGGTTGCTGTTGCCTGATGCCGGTGTACTTGTAGTTGATTTGTATTTGTATACACTAGTTTATTTGTTTGCAATGAGACAGTGGTTGGTCTCACCCCCTCACAAGTCACAATGAACAATACAAGTCATCATAGGAAGGGCCTGTTCCTAATGAACCGGCACCTAATGCTCTTAGGGCAGAATGAGATGCTTATAAGAAGCATGTTGATGATGCATTGGATGATTGCATGCCTTATGCTAATTACCATGGACTCTGAGCTTCAGAAGCAACATGAGAACATTGGGGGCGTTCGATATGATCGAACACCTGAAAATGCTCTGTGTAGAGCAAGCAAGGCATGAGAGGTGTGAGACCTCTAAGGCATTGTTCCAATGCAAGATGGCCGAGTCATCACCCGTGAGACCTCATGTGCTCAAGATGATAAGATACATTGAGAGCCTTCAGGGTCTTGGTTTCCTTGGCAAAGGAAAGGGTAAAGGAAAGTTTGACAAGAAGAAGAGATGTACCAAATGGTTTGGTGCATGTACATCTTCTTGTTTTCATGTACTGAATCCCAAAGGTGGTGTTGCAAAGGTAGGAAATTATTTCCATTGTAACAAACCAGGCCACTAAAAGCGCAACTGCCCTGTTTACCTTGAAAAGGTAAAGAAGCAGAAGAGAAGTGAGACTTCCGCTTCAGGTATTTTGTTATTGAGGCTAATATCTCTACCTCTGCACCATGGGTACTAGATACCGGATGTGGTTCTCACATTTGTTGAAATGTGAAGGAACTGAGAAAGAGTAGGAGATAGGCTAAGGGTGAGATAGACCTACACTTCGGAATTGGACCAAGAGTTGCTACATTAATCATAGGGACTCTCTATCTATCCTTACCTAGTGTTTTGGTTTTAGAACTAGACAATTGTTATTATGCACCTACCATAAAGCAGGAATTTGATTTCTGTGTCTTGTATGGACAAGAAAGGATTTTCATTTGTAATAAAGAACAAATGTTGTTCAATTTATTTCAATGATATTTATTGTGGTGGTGCAAATTTGAGCAATGGCTTGTAAGTTCTAAACCTAGAAACACCAATCTATAACGTTAATACGAAGAAGGTTAGAATGAATGATTTATTAGTAATATGCCCAAAAGCCAATCATGGATGATTATTTGTAGTCGTGTATATGCATTAAGGTTATTCCAATAAGTATCGTTTATGAGATAAACGCTTGCACATACTTATAACCCTAGTATGTATATATATTTGATATGTATATTCTTAAATGTCCCTAGTCGGTTATTATTATGGATGGGTTGTAATAATAAGTTAAGACTAGCGTATGTTGAGAATTGCATATGTGATATGAATTCTACATACGGGTACAAGTTGGAGAACTTGTGGACTGGACCGACCCACATAAGAACCCTACATGGAACGTTATATGTATGTCATTAGTGGTTCTTATAGATGTATTGTCCTTTGACCTGAGATCGTCAAGGTACCCAACATATGAGTCATGTACTTTGATATTATTCCTAGTCATCCGTAACTGGGTGGACATAAGGGTAATCATTGAGTATATGATGTAATATGTAGCGGGTTTTGTATGATCCAGAGGGGATTCGTCCGACCCATATAACGGGTATATTATCGAATGGGTTTCTTGATAGAGTTGAACTGTTAAATGCGTGGCCACGCTCGGATTATGTGATATGGTGATATCACGGGTATCCGTTTTATACAGTTAACTCGAGGATCAAGAAACATAGATTAGACATATACGAGATTGACGTTTCCATGTCTCGGTCTAATCTTGATAATGTGACGAAAGGACGATGACATGTTCCGAGGCATAGAGAATCAGTAATGATCTTGTCGTTCGGGTAGCAATGATGTGTTGCTAGACGCCGCTCTTTGCTTATAATTGTAAAATGAGATTTTACAATTATTGCCGGACGTTACAAGTGCCTACAGGGTCACACACATAGAACCGTTGATTCGAGCAGGTGGTTGAACCGTGGTTGGACCATGGTTGGACCGGGTGTGGTTGGACCGTGGTTGGACCATGGTTGAACCAGGTCGTTTTGGGGTGGTTGGGTTCACTAAGCATCAGATTAGTGGAGCCATTATTGCAGCCTTGTGATGAATATTCCCACTAAGAGTTAGTGGAAACATGTTGGCCAAAGGTGTTGTCCACTTTGACATGCCTTTGTGAGTTGGCATGCACATGCTTTTGTCTAAGGCATTATTCTTCACACTTGGGTTGGTTAGAACGTTTTTGTGTCTGAAAAATTCAGAGGATTGAGGCTTGAGAAGTGTTCTTGAGAGCTTGAGAAAACACACACTTACCCCTTTCTTTGTGAAAGAAAAGGAACACCAAAACACCACAAACACAAGCCCCGGTTTTACTCTTGCTAGCACATCAGTCCGGGGAGCTCGTTCTTGGATTCGTGTGACGATTCCGGGAAGGTCACGGTTCGTGTGGATACCGTAGAGGAGCAGGTCTTCTTCTTGCTCTAACTGATTCGTTCCAGCCTTCGTCTTGGTCTAGATGATTCGTTCCAGCAGTTGGGTGAAAGACCTCAACCGAACAAGGTACGAAATTTTGTTATACGGTTTATATGCTTCACATGTGGTTCTTGGCTAAGTTTCCTTTGCTTCCGCTGCATCTTTTGCTTGTATATGATTGTCATATAGCCTAGGGAAACTTACAGTGGTAGCGGAGCCTTCTTGTGAAGCTCTAAACCGTGTAAATGATTCATATGTGATATGATCATCTAGAATGTGTAGGAATCATTTTGTGTATGTGATATGCCAAATGATTTTGAACATGATGTCTTGGTGTTTTGGCAATTGATATGCTGCTTTTGATTTGGTATATATATGTGTTTTGCCATTCAAATATATTCATATGCTTGATATGTCTTAGTGAATATGCATGATATGTTCTATGTGATAAAGCATGATCATGTCATATTGTCTTCAATTGTATGTATGTGATACATATGTTGTTGAGGTTGATTTGTCAAAAGTGTTTTGACAACAAGAGGTTGATTGATATGAGATATCAATCAAGATGATTATGGCAGTAGGTCGAAGGGTTCGACTAAGAAAAACCGAGTGTCGGTTTGTGTTTCGAACGATTGTCGTTCAAGCAATGTTTGGCCAAAACATCGATGTTGGTGTGACCAACATCGATGTTGGCATGAAGATTGGCCTTGGCCGAATCTCCAAAACATCGATGTTGTGTTTTCAAACATCGATGTTCTCATGCTAACACTCAACAACATCGATGTTTAAATGTTAAACATCGATGTTATTTGAGCTCGGCCAAATTGGTTTGAGTTCCAGATCTCCAACAACATCGATGTTTGAGTGTCAACATCGATGTTCTTGAGTTCCAGAACTCAAACATCGATGTTTGAATGTTAAACATCGATGTTATAATGCTACTGCCAAGATATTGAACTTTCAAGTACTCAAAACATCGATGTTTTAATGTCCAACATCGATGTTTTTGAGCTACTGCCAAATGGTTTGGAGTTCAAGTACTCAAACATCGATGTTTAAGTGTCAACATCGATGTTTTATGCATTCGGCAACCTCCAACATCGATGTTTGATGGTCAACATCGATGTTTTGAGGGTTCGGCAACCTCCAACATCGATGTTTGCTTGAAAACATCGATGTTTTGTGGATTCGCAAACTCCAAACATCGATGTTGAAGGGTTCAACATCGATGTTGTGGACTGCAGCGACTTCAACAGCAAATTTGGGGCAGAAGGAGGCCGAACTGGTGTCTGGCCTGAACAGCAAAGTTGTAGCTCTACTTCTTAGCTTTCCAGGGACACCAAGTTTGCACAAATCCGAGCTCTATAGCTCCGGATATGGCCGAAATACTGAGTGCTGCCAATTGTTGGCGAGAATCAGATTCTCATAGACATCGATGTTCATTTATGGACATCGATGTTCACTTGCATTTTTGTTTTCCAAATTTGCTTAACATCAATGTATGATTTATCAAGAACAAGCATGTGATGTGTTGGAATTATATTTTGATGTAAAATATTAAGTTCTTAGTTGCCTTCCATGATGAGCACTAATCATTGCTTAGATCAACACTAGGTAGGTTTTGCCCTAGCAAGGTGCCTATGTTTATCCTAGCAAGGTTCGAGAGGATAATTGTAATATCCCGATTGCTTGTTGTGGGTTTGGACTTAACTAGGTTATCTTAATAGGATTAAGGACCTAGAGGCAAGGGTTGAGCATTGTCTATAAGATAGACATGGACAAGGTGTTGTTCACTCAACTATCCAAGAGTTACATAGAGATGTAATTGACAAGAGTTGTCTACCTAAATAGCTATGATGTAGGTGATCAGCCCTAGCTAACTTATGTTATAGTGAAATATGGATCTTGGCCTACTTATATAATTGTCTTGATTTATGTAGTAGGAGCACATTTAATAGAATTCCTTATTAAATGACTTATATGCATGACTATTTTGTGTGAGTTGATCATTGTTGTAGAGTTACCAAGACACAACACACTAGCACCTTTTATTGCAATTGGTCCTTGAGAAGGACAAGCTGTCCGGGAATAGTTTCCTAAAGTGGCATCGTTTTGAGGATAGTCCTCAAACAAGAAAAGAAACTGTATGTCCTTGAAGGGCCCGTTTCTAACGAACCGACGCCTAATGCTTCTAGGGCAGAAGTAGATGCTTGTAAGAAGCATGTTGATAATGCATTGGAGTTTGCATGCCTTATGCTAATTGCCATGGACTCTGAGCTTTAGAAGCAAGATGAGAACATGTGGGCGTTCGATATGATCGAACACCTAAAAATGCTCTGAGGAGAGCAAGTAAGGCATGGGAGGTACGAGACCTCTAAAGCATTGTCCCAATGCAAGATGGCTAAGTTATCACCCGTTAGACCTCATGTGCTAGAGATGTTTAGATATATTGAGAGCCTAGAGGGTCTTGGTTTCCTTAGAGAAGGAAAGGGTAAAGCAAAGTTAGACAAGAAAAAGAAATGTACCAAAAAGTTTGGTGCATTTGCATCTTCTTGTTCTCTTGTGCTGAAACCCGAGGGTGGTATTGCAAAAGAAGGAAATTGTTTCCGTTGCAATATATTAGGCCATTAGAAACGCAACTGCCCTGTTTACCTTGAAAAGGTAAAGAAGCAGAAGGGAAGTAAGACTTCCGCTTCAGGTATTTTGTTATAGAGGTTGATATCTCTATCTCTGCATCATGGGTATTAGATACCAGATGTGGTTCTCACGTTTGTGGAAATGTGATGGAACTGAGAGAGAGTAGGAGATACGATAAGGATGAGATAGACCTACGTGTCTGAATGCATCAAGAGTTGCTACATCAGTCGTAGGGACTTACTATCTATCTTTACCGAATGTTATGGTTTTAGAACCGGACAATCGTTGTTATGTACCTACCATAAGCAGGAATTTGATTTCTGTGTCTTGTATCGACAAGAAAGTTTTATTGAGAATAAAGAACAATTGTTGTTCTATTTATTTCAATGAAATTGATTATGGTGGTGCATTTTAAACGATGGTTAGTATGTTCTAAACCAAGTAACGCCTATCTATAACATTAATACGAAGAAGGTTAGATTATATGATTCTAGTGAAACCTATCTCTAGTATAGTCGTTTGGCCCATATAAACGAGACTCCTATTTCTAAATTCCATATTGATGGACTGTTAGACTCATTTGATTGTGAATCATTTGAGACATATGAGACATGTTTATTAGGCAAAATGACTAAGGCTTCCTTTACGGGTAAAGGTGAAGAGCCTCGGACTTGTTAGGTCATATGCATACAGATGTATTCGGACCTATGTCTACACACGCTAGAGGTGGTTTTCAGTACTTCATTACTTTTACTGATGGTTTCAGTAAATATGGCTATGTGTATCTAATGAGACACAAGTCTGAATCCTTTGAAGAGTTCAAAGAATTCAAGGATGAAGTACAGAATCGACTCGGTAAAAGTATTAAGATGCTTCGATCAAATCGAGGTGGTGAGTACTTAGACCGAGATTTCCTTGACTATCTATAGGGTTGTGGTATAGTATCACAACTTACTCCACCGGGTATGCATATGGTATAGTGTATCCGAAAGGAGGAACAGAACCTTGTTGGACATGGTTCGTTCTATGATGAGTCAAGCTGACCTTCTATTTTCTTTTGGGGACATGCATTATTGAGTGCTGCATTTACCTTAACCGTATTCCATCTAAATCGGTCGAAAAGACACCATATGAGATATGGACTGGGAAGTGTCCCAATTTGTCTTTTGAGTATTTAGGGTTGAGACGCTTACGTGAGACGTGAAGTATCAGATAAACTCGACCCTAAAACCGACAAGTGCCTCCTTGTATGATACCTTAAAGGTATTATTTCTATAGTCCCATAGAGCACAAAGTGTTTGTGGCTCGGATTGCTATTTTTCTAGAAAAGGTGTTCATTTCTAGAAGAATCAGTGGGAGGATAATAGAACTCGAAGTAGTTCGAGATAAAGAGGCTGAGATGGAACGAGGACAGGAACCACAAGGTGTTGTGGATGAGAATCCTGTTCCTGTAACACATGGACCGCGTAGGTCGGATAGGATCCGGTATGAACCTGAGAAATATGGATTTCTCATAACTCATACTGGAGACGTGATGTTCATAGGTAAGGATGAGCCCACTTCCTATCAGCAGGCCGTTACGGGTCTTGACTCCAAGAACTGGCTAGAAGCCATAAATTCGGGAATGGAATCCATGTATCAAATCAAGGTATGGACCTTGGTTGATCTACCTAAAGGGGTAAAACCTATAAGGTGCAAATGGGTCTTCGAGAAAGACCTACATGGATGGTAATTTGATTACCTTTAAATGGCAAATTGGTTGCGAAGGGTTTCAAACAAGTTCATGGTATTGACTATGATGAAACCTTCTCACCGGTTGCCATGGTTAAATCCATCCGGATTCAATTGGCTATAGCTGCATACCTTGATTATGAGATAATATGGTATGCAAGTTGCAAAGATCCATTATGGATTGAAGCAAATTTCTACGAGTTGGAATCTTCATTTTAATAATGTAATCAAAGAGTTTGGTTTCATCATTAATGAAGATGATTCATGTGTTTACAAGAAGGTTAGTGGGAGCACTATTGTTATCTGGTTGTTATATGTTGACGACATCCTGCTTATTGAGAATGATATTCCGACACTACAGTCCGTAAAAGGCTTGGTTAGGAAGGATTTCTCAATGAAGGACTTAGGAGGAGCTGCCTAAGTGTTAGGTATAAAGATCTATAGAGATAGATCCAAAAGGCTTCTCGGGCTAAGTCAGAGTACATACATTGACAAGATGCTAAAGGGGTTTAGCATGCAAGATTCCAAGAAGGATTTCTTGCACATGTCACATGGCATATCTCTCTCAAGGAAACGATGTCCTGTACATCTAAGGAGAGAGCGAATGAGTTAGATCCCTTAAGCTACGGCAATAGGATCTATCATGCATGCCATGCTATGTACTAGACTGGATGTCACTTATGCTTTGAGTGTCACAAGCAGATGCCAATCTGATCCCGGTGAAAGTCACTGGACAGCGGTTATATATCCTTGAGTACTTGAGAAGCACTAAGGATGCATTCCTGATTTACGGAGGCATTGATGGGCTTGTTGTAAAGTGTTACAAAGATGCTAGCTTCCAAACTGACACGGATGGTTTTAGATCGCAATGTGTTTTTGTCTTGGATGCGACGCTGATTGCTGGAAGAGTTCCGAGCAAGAAACAGTTGTCGACTCTACAACTGAGGCTGTACAAAGTTCTGTTTGAGAACTATGTAGCAGATCTTTTGATTGAGTCTCTCACGCAGCAAAAGCATGATGGTCATGCTAGATCCACATGTATGAGATATATGGATGATTGGCTTTAGTGCAAGTGGGAGATTGTTAGTAATATGCCCAAAAGCCAATCATGGATGATTATTTGTAGTCGTGTATATGCATTAAGGTTATTCCAATAAGTATCGTTTATGAGATAAACGCTTGCACATACTTATAACCCTAGTATATATATATTTGATATGTATATTCTTAAATGTCCCTAGTCGGTTATTATTACGGATGGGTTGTAATAATAAGTTAAGACTAGCGTATGTTGAGAATTGCATATGTGATATGAATTCTACATACGGGTACAAGTTGGAGAACTTGTGGACTGGACCGACCCATATAAGAACGCTACATGGAACGTTATATGTATGTCGATAGCGTTTCTTATAGATGTGATTGTCCTCCGACCTGAGATCGTCAAGGTATCCAACATATGAATCATGTACTTTGATATTATTCCTAGTCATCCGTAACTGGGTGGACATAAGGGTAATCATCGGGTATATGCCTAGTATGTAGTGGGTTTTGATTGATCAAGAGGGGATTCGTCCGACCTATATAACGGGTATATTATCGAGTAGGTTTCTTGATAGAGTTGAACTGTTAAATGCGTGGCCACGCTCGGATTATGTGATATGGTGATATCACGGGTATCCGTTTTATACAGTTAACTCGAGGATCAAGAAACATAGATTAGATATATACGAGATTGACGTTTCCATGTCTCGGTCTAATCTTGATAATGTGACGAAAGGACGATGACATATTCCGAGGCATAGTGAATCAGTTCAGATCTTATCGTTCGGGTAGCAATGATGTGTTGCTAGACGCCGCTCTTTGTTTATGATTGTAAAATGAGATTTTACAATCATTTTCGGACGTTACAAGTGCCTACAGGGTCACTTACATAGAACCGTTGATTCGGGCAGATGGTTGAACCGTGGTTGGACCATGGTTGGACCGGGTGTGGTTGGACCGTGGTTGAACCGTGGTTGGACCATGGTTGAACCAGAGCCGGTTTTGGCTTCAATAATTATCAGAATTATTGATGATACATGCGGATTAGTGGGAGACAATGGTGGTAATGATCATCACCATTGGTCCACCATGTTGGCCATTAGACTAAACTAATGTGGACAATGAGTGGGTGTTGTGAATGTGGCTTGTGATCAGATCATTCACCTCCTTCTCAGCCTCTTGACCACGTTTTGGCATCCCCCAAACTCTCTGAAAAACACCTCTCTTCTGTTCT
Organism: Turnera subulata; assembly: GCA_028386065.3. Classification (NCBI taxonomy): domain Eukaryota; kingdom Viridiplantae; phylum Streptophyta; class Magnoliopsida; order Malpighiales; family Passifloraceae; genus Turnera; species Turnera subulata. The sequence goes on along the minus strand of JAKUCV010002670.1, from coordinate 23,336 downwards.
TCTTCTTTGTGAAAGAAGCAAGAGCTTAAGCACTCCAAAACACCCCAAACACACACTAGCTCCTACCTTTTGTTGCTAGCACATCAAGTGGGAGTGCTCGAGGCTTGATTCGTGTGACGACTTGAAGCCGATCACGGTTCGTGTGGATACCGTAGAGGAGCAGGTCTTCTTCTTGCTCTTACTGATTCCTTACACAGGTTAGGTGAAAGATCCTAACCATACAGGTATGTAAAATTTTGTTATACGGTTTATGCATGCTTCACTTGGTTCTTGGTTTAGTTTCCTAGCTTCCGCTGCATGTCTAGCTCATTATGAGTGTCGTAATAGCCTCTAGGAAACTTACATGATTCTAATGAAACCTATCTTTGGCATTGTCTTTTAGGCCATAAAAACGAGACTCGTATTGCTAAGCTCCATAAAGATAGACTAATAGACTCATTTGATTTTGAATCATATGAGACATGTGAGTCATGTTTGTTAGGTAAAACATGCTTCTTATGATGACTTGTATTGTTCATTGTGACTTGTGAGGGGGTGAGACCAACCACTGTCTCACCGCAAAAAATAAATCAGTGTATACAAATACAAATCAACTACAAGTACACCGACATCAGGCAACAACAACCACAATGCACATACAAGTCACAATGAACAATACAAGTCATCATCAGACTTCAAACCAACACTGATCTTTAATCACTTAATTATCTTTGTACTTCATTGTTATTGCAGTTGAATGTTTTATTAGGATTTAATATTTTATTAGGGCCCTCTACTGTGTGCGTCGAGCTCGGTCCCGTCTGATCAGAAAACCAGGGCATAAGCCCATATACAACCAGGGCTGTAACGCCCCAAATTTTCATAATTGGATTTTTTGGAATTTTTGGAATTTTTATTCCAATTTTACCCTTGAGATATTTTCGAGTTTTTAGTCGAGGAAATTAATTATTATTCCTTGGAAATGTCAATTTTAAGTTGGTATTGTTCATGGTTCGGGTCCCGTTGGAAACGGATCCGAGGTCGGGGTGAAACGCGATGTTTAACGCGGTTTCTATTGAAACTATGTCGTTTTGGAAATGGAAGAAAGAAAAAAAAGAAGATGTTGACTAGGGCGGGTTGACCGCGCCTCAGTCCAAAACGGCCTCGTTTTGGGACTGGGCCGGCTCACACCCTAAAAACCGTAGCCCCTTCCCTCTTTTTCTTTTCCATTCTTTTCACTCTTCCTTCTTCTTTCTTTTGTTCTCCCCGACGACGCCCCCCTCCCCTTCTTCCTTCTCCTCTCACTTTCTCTCTCTCTCTTTTCCTCTCTTCCTTCAACCTCTCCCATTTCCGAATTCGTCTCTCTCACGAACCCACAAAACCGCCGGCCCACCTCTTCTCATCTCCTCCTCCTTGCACCACGCTGTCGTGCCCACGAGCCAGAGCAACGAGCATGCTAGTAGGGGCGAGGCTGACGACAGAGGACCCTAGGTCAAGCCCGAGACCGTCAGCGCCGCCGCCATACCGGTAAGTGTCGCCTCTAGTCTCCTCATTTCCTTTTCCTTTGTTCTTCTTGCTCATGGACTGTGGGTAACCGATTGGTTAATCGGTATTTGACTGTGTTGGAAGGTTGGTGCTTGCAGGCCGTGGTGTTTTTTTTTGTGTTGTTGTTGGTGTGTTGTTTGCTTGTGTGGGGGTAGTGCCCGTGGTGGTTTATGGTGGTGCTTGGTTGCGTGAGTCGTTCCTGCAGTGAGTGGCTGCGGACGGTGTTCTTTCCGGCGGCAGTGTTGGTCGTGCTTGGGTTGTTGTTTGGGTGCTCGGGTTTTGTTTTCCGGCAGGGGTTTGAGGCTTTGGATTTGGCTGGGACGAGTTCCGGGCAGAATCAATTGTTTGTTCCGAGTAAGACCCTCACCTAGCAATTCTTTGATGTTGTCGTTTTGGTTTATTGTGGAGTTGTTGGGTAGGATTCTTTTGGAGTTGTATCTACGTTGGATGTGAATGTTTGGCTGTTTGTTAATGGCAGATTTGCCGAGTTCGTTTTGGTGGTTTTGGTGAATTCCAGCCAGGTCACAGGAATCTGGCGAAGGCTCGGGTTTTATTCCGACACTCAACGTTATTGACCCGATGTGTAATTTGGAGTTTTAATCTCATTCATGGCATGTACTTATAATATCAGATTGGGTTATGTATTATTGTTAATGTACATAATAGAAATCGAGAACGAGAATTTGTGTGGAATATAACCGGGAATTTACCGAGACGGGAAGAACCTTAGGCCGGGAACCTTTGGGCTCGGGTTGTCCCTGGACTTAAGTAACGGGCTTTGAGCCCAATCCTATAATTGGTTAACTAAGGACTTAAGGAAGTGGGCTTTAGGCCCGGAAATTGAATTTGGTCTTAGATTGGGCTTTAGGCCGGAAACTCGTAAAGAACATAATGAGTGGGCCATAGGCCCGGGAATTACTTTTGGACTTAGTTGGGCTTAAGCCCAGTAAACCTTAGGTCCAGATACTCGGAGTTAGGTGGGACAAACACCTTGTCGGGCTTAGACCCGGGAATTTCATAACCGGCTAACTAGGAACTGGATTAACTTAGTTGAGCATTTTAGTTGTCATGCATGCACGATTTATTGTGATTGTTGTAATTAGTTGTGTGTGCCAGTATTCAGGCACGGGTAACACCTCGGGAGCTGGAGGATCTGTTTTGGGAAAAACTCCACAGGACAATCGTCGTTGAGGTGACTTTATACGTCTTTTTATGTCTGTATGCATGAGCTTGTTGGATTGGTTTGTTTGAGTTGCATGCTTGTTTGCTAACATGCTGTGATCCGTATTGGTGCCTAAGTGTACTGTTTGCTTGTGAGCATGATATTTGATTTGTTATGGAATATAACAAGTGGAGTGATTTTGGGCGTTTTGTGTGATGTATTGTGGGTCGGAGAACCGGTTATTTGTTTAAGTTGATTTATCACACAACCCTGTTAAATCCCAACTAATGGCACACATAAACTCATAATTTCTGAATAAGAATAATGTACAGTAGAAGTTAGGCTACTGTGTGCTGATGACCGGTTGTTTCGAACGGGAAGTGATACCCCTCGGGTTTGCATGCGGGTTAGCATGTGGTATGCGGATTTGCATACGGGTCTGTGATGACCGGTTCTACCTCCCTCCTTCTACCTCCCCCTTTCTACCTCCCTCTTTCTCTCTGTCTCTCTCTCTATGGATATGTTTGGGCTTCGTGCCTGGTTTATTTGGGCTTCGTGCCTGGTTTATTTGGGCTTATGCCTGGTTGTCTCATGAGACGGGACCGTGCTCGACGCACACAGTATGGGGCCCTGAATAATAAATCATAATAAGAAAACTTAACACACAACAGATGGAGAATAATGAACTGTTTGTTTGAATGACTTGGCATGTTAGTACTGGTTGTTGTATGTTTGCATACTTGTCTTGTATCTCTTCTTTCCTTTCAGACTTTAGTTAGCGTGCAGTCACTTTCTACCCTTCCAGAGTACGGACGTGGTTATCTCAGCAGGTAACTGTGCTTCTTCTCCCGGTTGGATCCATAGAGCCGATTTGCATCACATTTTTAGTTTTGCTTTATTTATCATTATCTTCTGCTGCATTGGATTTTGATGAGATGTCATTTTGATTTTGTCTCTTTATTCGGCGGGTTGCCGGGATTTGATATTTGATAATGTATCGGCAGGATGCCGGGTTGACTCATGGCTTGTTAAGCCGGATTGATTTTATTCTTTATGACATCTCGTTTTATTAAGGATTTTGGATAATGTTGGTATTGGATTACGTGTCCTGGGGTTTCAGGGGTATTTTGGTAATTTCTATAAGCTTAAGTATTTTATTGTGAAATTGGGACACGGGTGTTTCAGCTTGGTAGCGGAGCAGGCTTCAGATCCTTGGTTTTAAAAAGTGTTTTAAACCTTGTTTTCAAAGTGATTTCTGTGTTTAAGCCTGTTTCCGGAATTATGACTTTAAAAGTGTTTTGACTCATTTGCATTCATATAGGCGTTGATATGGATCACCAGGGGCAGCACAATGCTGAGGATGACGCCGCTACTCATGTCTCCGACAATGTGTCGGTGATGCAGGTTCCCGTTGGTCAGGGGAACAATAATGCAGCAGAGAATAATGCTGCAGGTGGAGGTGGACAAAATGTTGTGCCACCTGTGCCACCTGTTGTTGACCCAAGGTTCCAGCAGTATCAGGCCTTTCTGCAGTGGCAGCAGTTCCAGCAGCAGCAGTAGGGTGTCCAGCCAGTAGCACCTACTGCAGCAGGTGGTATGGAGAGTGGGTATAAGCACATGGATAATTCTGCAGTCAAGGAGTTCTCTGGTGAAGAGGGCAAAGTCAAGGAGTTCGATGAATGGTTTCGCCAGGTAGAGAATGTTCTAGAGAAGTTCACCTGTGCACCTGAGCAGAGGGCTCGATTAGCGGCACATAAGTTCACAGGGTATGCATTGACTTGGTGGCAGGAACTTGTGGCCAACCTACCGAAGCCTGTGGAGATGCCTTGGGAGGATTTCAAGGAGAGATTATACAAGGAGTTTCTTATTGTTGGTTTTCTAGAGGAGCAGAAGAAGCATTTTCTTGAGGTGAAGCAGGGTCTAGATGAGACTGTGTCTGCTTTCAGGATCCGGTTCAACATCCTTCTATCTTATGCTAGGGAGTTTGTGCCTGATGAGGTGACGAAGTGTAGGCGGTTTGTTAACGGCTTACGCATAGAGCTGGCATTAGCTGTGGCTGGTGGAGGGCACAAGACTTGGGAGGCAATTTGTGAGGTTGCACTTGATGCTGAGAGGGTCCAGTTGATCAGAAAGGAGGCTCGGACAACCGAGCAGAGGAAGCAGTCATCTGCTTCGGGTTAGAAGAGGCAGTATTTTGATGCCGGAGGTGCAGATTATTCAGTTGGACAGGGTTCTTCCTATCAGGGTTTGAAGAAGTTCCGAGGGCAGAGTTATCAGGGTGGACCAGGCAGATCCTCGGGAGGACGGTCCTATCAGTCTGGCTCTCGGGGACGGGGTTTCTCGGCACGGTTCTCTGGTACATGCTGGTATTGCAATACGTCGGGACACCAGAAGTTATCTTGCTACAATTGGATTAAGGATAATGGTGGCAGTGGTTCCCAGTATACTGTGCCGAGTTTTGTGGCTAGTGGTGTTGTTTCTTCTGGTCCGAACAAGGGTGGCGGACAACAGGGTCGAGGTCGTGGAGGTTCTGGAGCTCCGAACCGCAGGGGTGCGACCCAGTCTGCTGCAACTCCTAGGGTTTATGCCATCACCAGAGAGGAGGCTGCTGATGCTCCAGAGGTCATAGCAGGTACCTTTATGGTTTTTGGTCAGCTTGCACATGCTTTAGTTGATCCAGGTTCAACATATTCTTTTGTATCACGTGCATTCATGACTACTCATAACATAGAGGATGATAACATTAGTAGACCATTGAGAGTCCGTTTACCCACAGGTGATATAGTAGTTGTTGATCGAGTTTGTAGAGATGTATCGATAGAGTATGATAGTGAGAGTTTTTCTTCTGATCTTGCTGTCATGGACTTGGGAGAATTTGATGTTATCTTAGGTATGGATTGGTTGTCCAGACACCAGGCAATAGTTGATTGTCGGGCCAGGGAAGTGTTCTTATCTTCTTTGTTGGGGCGTAGGTTGGTGTTCGTTGGAGAGCGAAGAGCTCTATCGGCGTGTTGTATCTCGGCCATCCAAGCATTCAGGATGATCCGAGAGGGTTGTGATGCCTTTCTGGCTGATGTGGTCGATTCATCGGTACCAGTACCTGGAGTGGAGGATATCCCTATTGTTCGGGAGTTTCCTGATGTATTTCCTGATGATTTACCGGGGTTGCCTCCGGAGCGGGAGGTGGAGTATACAGTTGATTTGGTACCGGGAGTTGCACCTAGTTCTCTACCGCCCTACAGAATGGCTCCAACAGAACTTCAGGAGTTGAAGAAGCAACTGAAGGAGTTGTTGGATAAGGGTTTTATTAGACCGAGCATCTCACCCTGGGGTGCCCCGGTCTTGTTTGTGAAGAAGAAGGATGTGTTAGTAATATGCCCAAAAGCCAATCATGGATGTTTATTTATAGTGATGTACATACACTTTATGGTTATTCCAATAAGTATCGTTTATGAGATAAACGATTGCACATACTTATAACCCTAGAATATTTCATATTCTTAAATGTCCCTAGTCGCGATTATTATTAGGGATGGGTTGTAATAATAAGTTAAGACTAGCGTATGTTGAGAATTTATATGTGATATGAATTCTACATACGGGTACAAGTTGGAGAACTTGTGGACTGGACCGACCCACATAAGAACGCTACATGGAACGTTATATGTTTGTCGATAGCGTTACTTACTGATGTGTTGTCCTTTGACCTGAGATCGTCAAGGTATCTAACATATGAATCATGTATTCTGATATTATTCCTAGTCACCCGTAACTGGGTGGACATAAGGGTAATCATCGGGTATATGCCGAGTATGTAGTGGGTTTTGATTGATCAAGAGGGGATTGGTCCAACCCATATAACGGGTATATTATCGAATGGTTTCTTGATAGAGTTGAACTGTAAATGCACGGCCGTGCTCGGATTATGATATGTTGATATCATTGGTATCTGTTTTACACAGTTAACTCGAGGATCAAGAAACTGAGATTAAACATATACGAGATTGACATATTCCATGTCTCGGTTTAATCTTGATAATGGGACGAAGGGACGATGACATACTTACGAGGCATAGAGAATTAGTACTGATCTTGTCGTTCGGGTAGCAATGATGTGTTGCTAGACGCCGCTCTTTGCTTATAATTGTAAAATGAGATTTTACAATTATTGTCGGACGTTACAAGTGCCTACAGGGTCACACACATAGAACCGTTGATTCGAGCAGATGGTCGAACCGTGGTTGGACCATGGTTGGACCGGGTGTGGTTGGATCGTGGTTGGACCGTGGTTGGACCATGGTTGAACCAGGTCGTTTTGGGGTGGTTTGGTTCACTAAGCATCAGATTAGTGGAGCCATTATTGCAGCCTTGTGATGAATATTCCCACTAAGAGTTAGTGGAAACATGTTGGCCAAACGGGTTGTCCATTTTGACATGCCTTTGTGAGTTGGCATGCACATGCTTTTGTCTAAGGCATTATTCTTCACACTTGGGTTGGTTAGAACGTTTTTGGTCTGAAAAAATTCAGAGAATTGAGCCTTGAGAAGTGTTCTTGAGAGCTTGAAAAAACACACACTTACCCCTTTCTTTGTGAAAGAAAAGGAACACCAAAACACCACAAACACAAGCCCCGGTTTTACTCTTGCTAGCACATCAGTCCGGGGAGCTCGTTCTTGGATTCGTGTGACGATTCCGAGAAGGTCACGGTTTGTGTGGATACCGTAGTGGAGCAGGGCTTCTTCTTGCTCTAACTGATTCGTTCCAGCCTTCGTCTTGGTCTAGATGATTCGTTCCAGCAGTTGGGTGAAAGACCTCAACCGAACAAGGTACGAAATTTTGTTATACGGTTTATATGCTTCACATGTGGTTCTTGGCTAAGTTTCCTTTGCTTCCGCTGCATCTTTTGCTTCTATATGATTGTCATATAGCCTA
>JAKUCV010002669.1:0-23396 GCA_028386065.3 Turnera subulata | reverse complement strand
GTTTTGATGATGTTTCGGCAGGATGCCGGGTTGATTTGTGGCTTGTTAAGCCGGATTATTATGTTCATTTTGACATCTCGTTTTATTGAGGATTTTGGATATTGTTTTTGATATTGATTTTCGTGTCCCGGGTTTCAGGGGTATTTTGGTAATTTCCTTGAGTTTGGTATTTTATTGTTAAATTGGGACACGGGTGTTTTAGAAACTCCGCAGGAAAGGGGTGAGTCCGAAGTGCTCACCAATCATGGATAAACAGAGATATGCAGGCAAAGATAATACTTTCGAAGAAAATATTAGCAAAAGATAAATCAAAGATTCAACCAGATCATGACTGAGCCAAGGCTAAAAGACAATATAATTTCCAATTTTTTCTTCAAGGCCCTGTCACTGGACAAGCTAGGGTCGTACCTGGTTATTAACATCTTTCGGGTGCCAGATCAAACCAAGAGAGCCCAGGGATAGACATCCCAAAAATAGATCCCAGGGACAGACATCCCAAATATAATAAACCGGGATAGACATCCCAAGCATAGACATGCTTATCACAAGTAACCCAGATCATAGCCACCACAAAACAGTCTCTAACCATCGAGTCGTACGACTACTTTCTAAGTGACAATAAAGTCGTCAACACAACTTCCAGTTATCCAATTATCTCAGGTTATCCACAATCAATAGATCAACAACAATAGCAGTAACACCACAACCAAACTCAACAAACTCAGCAGTTCAATCAAGCAGATAATTATCAGAGAAACACACACAATATTATGTGCAACATATCAAAGATTATCCATCTTCACCTTAGCCGATTTTCCTACTCCTGAAAGTCCTCGAAATGTCCCGGCTCTGGTTCCTCGGGATGCTGCTCGTTACCATCTCCTATATCAATAAATAATATGCACACATAAGATGGTATGCAGATGCCATGCTAATACTGTATGCCGTAAAATAAATACTGAACCAACTCGGTACTACCCGGGTTATTCCCACTATCATCATAATTCACCATTTATTACCCATGTGTCAAAAATATACCTTCCCGGATATTATTCCGGTACCATACTTTGACAATACTCTTTCCGAAATTATTTCCTCGAAATAATTATTTTTGCACAATAAATCAAAGTAAATAAATTATTTTTAATTCCATATTATTCCCAGAATTATCACTCTTCTCCTGAATTATATTTATTTTCCAAAATTATTCCCTTTTTATATTTTTGCAGATTTTATTTCCTTAGTTCTTTTTCTTTTCTTTTTAAATTTCAGACTGGGCTAGACTATGCAGCCCATGACCAAACCCAGGTGCAAGGCCCAGGCCATGGTCCAAAACATGAGACAAGGACCCAGGCCCGCTGGTCCCCAGCCCATCAATAACACAGCCCAGACGCGCATCCGGGTCAACCCGACCTAGAGCCACGACCCGCTTTGTGAAATGGGTCGAGCACACATCCGGGTTGTCTTCAACCCGTAGATGGCTCACCTCGGGTCTCGGCAGGCGGTGGCGAACGGCAACGCAGCGAGCGACAAGGCGACGGGAACGAGCGAGGCGCGACCGGAACGAGGGGAGGTGGCGTTGGTGTCGGCAGGGGCGAAGCTCGTCAGCGGTAGTTGCAGTGAGGAGGAATAGAGAGGAAGGACGACGACCGGTAGGGAGCTGTGGTCTCGGGTGGCTCACGGGGAGAAGGAAAGGAAGAGAGGAAGGTGATGGTGGCAGCTAGTAGTGCGAGTTGGTCTCGGGGCAGTGGTGGTTCCGGTGGTGGCGTGAAAGGAGGAAGAAGAGAGGAGGTAGGGTTGTTGCCAAAACGGCAACGTTTGGGGCTGTGGTGTTTTTTTTTCCGTTTTTTTTTCTTTTCTGGTTTGGTTCAGTAGGTTGTATGGGTCTTCTGGGCAGTGATTTTGCAGAGTTTTGCAGGGGAGTGAGGGGAGGTGAAGGCTGGTATGGTGTGCACTGGGAGCAGATGAAGCATAGATAGATGACATGCAGTGCGTGGTACTGGTAAGGCACGGGTCACACAAGCAGCTCACAGGCATCACAGAAGAAGGCGGCGACAGCCTTAATACTGTGCAGCATGTGAGGCGGGTTCTGTCCAGACCAGAAAATAACTATTATACTCCCTTGACTTTATTTCTGGTCTGATAATTCGAGGATAAACCTGACTTTTCTGAAAATTCCTGGACCCGAAAAATCTGCAGAAAAATCGGGAACGTGGGGTATAGGTCGGTTTTGGAATCCGATGCATAATTTACCCTGAAATAATGACTCAAGAATAATTTCATATGGTAAATTACTGTACAAGGCCTTTTACAATCCCGGTAAAAACATAAATTTTACCCGGGCTGTTACACTGTGTCTCTTTATCCGAAAATAGAAGCAATAATCTCACGGTTTTGGTGGGGCGGAAGAAGGAGGAGAGGAGTATCCGTTGGCAAAAATGGAAAGTATTATGTCGGCAGAAGAAAGTTGGAGGGATAGGACTTCGTGTTCTACAATGCTTTGACCAAGCTTTGCTGGAAAAATAATGTTGGCGATTATTACAAGATAGGAAGTCTCTACTTTGTCGTGTACTAAAAGCTAAATATTTCAATATTGGTACCATTTTACAAGTGCATAAAAATGGAGCGTAGAACTTTATGTGTTCAGAACATTGTGTTTGGAAAGGAGCTACTATTGAAGGGCTTGCGATGGAGCATGGGAAATGGAGAGTTCATTGGAATCTGGAAGGACAGTTGGCTGCCAAATATGGAAGACGGAAGATTTGGCTTGCATCCCATTGTAAGACCGAGATTACCTACGTACCCGAGTGATCGGGGTTAAAGCCACGTAGTTCTAAACATGGCACAAATCGGCCACGTACATTGTCACAAGTATCAACATATAATCAACAAAGATCAATCAAAAAAAGAGAATTTAGTGTTACCTCTTGTAGCCCTCCTCGCAATGGGTTGAGTTCTACACCCACCTTCTTGCCGCTTCTAAGCTCTATGGTTGATTCTCTTCATGACCTCTCCCAGCTGGACCACTGCTAATGCCTCCCACGAAAATCCTCCAGAGTTTCTGCCTAAAGAATGTATTTCTAGGCTTGGAGAAATAGAGTTTCTCCAAGCGCTCAAGGCTTATAGGTGTGTATGTGAGAAAAGTGTGTGATCCCCTGAAATGTGTGTGAGGGGTCCTATTTATAGTGCTCTGGGAAGCCTAGGGGCGTGGACCTGCTTAATGGTGAAGAATATGCCCGAAAATCTGGTCCAAAACCGTGTAGGATCGAAATTAGAAACAAAATCGGAGATTTGGGCGAATCTGGGAGGACATGACCGCTGCTGCCGGCGGTCGTCCACTGCTTGACCGCCAGTGCCGGCGGTCTTGAGTGGATGCCCGCCAGCAACTGGCGGTCGTCGCGAGATGACTGCCGGTTGCCCCGCGTGTCACACGTTCTTTCCATTTTCGAACCCCCAGTCCCCCTAATTCAGCCCTGATTTGATCCTACCGCGTAATTAACCCCCAATCAGCCCAGAATCACTTCATTACTTGATTATCACCCCTAAATCAATCCATAACAAATTAATTACACCTTAATTCCTATTTCATACTAGATCATGCCAAAAACAACATTTCTACATAAAAGATGATTTAACTCTGATTTTCCACAAAAATCAGAGCTAAAATTAGCCTGCAAGAAATGTGTTAATGGGCTGGGTGAACTCGGAAGGATTCATTTACTTGGACTCTTAAACCCATTGCTAACCCAAAAAATGAATCATCATATAATTGGATTAAAAATAACTAAAAGAGCCCAAGCAATTGAAAGTACCTTAATTCTACTAAATTAAATTCTTATCATGCCTTGACATAAAATTAAATTATCTCATTAACCTCAAGTTAAGCATGTTTGGAATCTTATTTTTAGCAAAACATTCGTGGGTCAAATTTGGGTGTTCACAGATGCCCCTCGTTGATGAGTCCGTAGGAACCAAGGACGAAACAATGTAAGACAGGAACCACCAAATTTGAATGATGAATGTGTGATGTGTGTCAAATTTTGGAGCATCCCATGCTCCTCTCCAGGAATCATCTCTTCCTGGAGCTTTGAGGGACGGGCCCTCGGATTCTAAGAATCATCTCATCCCAGGTCTCGGAAATCATCTCATCCCGAGGTGATAGAATCATCTCATCTATCGGGTGGTCGACAAGGAATACTCCCATCCTCGTCAGTTGGGTTTCGACTTGGGAATCATCTCATCCCAAGTCTCAGGAATCATCTCATCCAGAGGTGATAGAATCACCGCATCTATCAACAAGGAATAATCCCATCCTTGTTAGCTAGTTTTGACTGGGGAATCATCTCATCCCAAATCTCGGGAATCATCTCATCCCGAGGTGATAGAATCATCTCATCTATCAACATGGAATACTCTCATCCTTGTCAGTTGGGTTTTGACTTGGGGATCATCTCATCCCAGGTCTCGAGAATCTTCTCATCCCGAGGCGATAGAATCATCTCATCTATCAACAAGGAATACTCCCATCCTTATTAGCTAGGTTTTGACTTGGGAATCATCTCATCCTAAGTCTCGGGAATCATCTCATCCCGAGGCGATAGAATCATCTCATCTATCAACAAGGAATACTCCCATCCTTGTTAGCTGGGTTTTGACTTGGGAATCATCTCATCCTAAGTCTCAGGAATCATCTCATCTATCAACAAGGAATACTCCCATTCTTTTCAGCTGGGTTTTGACTTCGGAATCATCGCATCCCAGGTCTCGGGAATCTTCTCATCCCGAATGGCTTCCCCTTCTAATCTTTGTCAAAAATACCGTCTCACGGCTTGGCTATCTAGTCTCTAGGCTTCTCGTGCCCCTATCGTCGTCTAAGATGTCGCTTCGCGACAATGTTGTCTATGCCTTGGGCATCACATGCCCCTACGTCTCTCATCGGGAAGGTTCCACTTCGTGGCTCGGGAATCATCTCATCCCGTGGTTTTCGAGAACTGGGTCCTCTGCTTCTGGATTATATGTCTCAAGGTCATCCACTCTCAGGGTTTGCAAGGGCTAGGCTCTTGGTTTACTCATCTCTCTGGTTTGCGAGAGTTAGGTCCCAGCTTTTGGTTTGGTTTCCTTCGGGTTTTTCCTAGGGCTTTCCCTTATCTTATGGTTCGTGGGTGCTGGAACCCTGCTTCTAGTCTACCCTCATGCCTTACTGGCTCAGTTACCTCACCTCTTAAGCTCTCTCATTGTCTTGCTGGTTCGGGGTGATCTGGGTCACATGCCCCTATGTCATCTTTCTGAACTCCCTAGTAGGTTATCTATGGCTCATATGCTTCCGGGTTCTCTAGTGTGTTTGAAGGAAGTTGGGTGTGTCGTGCCCCTTTAGACATGCAAACTAAAAGTGAGGGTGTGATGCCCCTAACATCTCTTCATGGTTTTAGAGACAGGTTTCTTGCGAGCCCTTAGTACAAGCTTTTCAAAGCCAATGGAAATCGTGCTCTTAATTCCAAATTTTTAGAGAATTGAGACAGTGAATATCAAAAATGACTAATTCAAACAATGTATCTCAATACTCGGGACTCAAAAATATGCATACCAGGTTTTATTTCAGAGGAAAGGCCATTCCGGGGCATGGGGCTCGTAAAAATCGAGGTGGGACCCAAAGACAGAGGTGGCGGTCATACGAGGAAGCCTGCCAAAACCCAACGGTCATGTGGGGATGACAGCCAGGACTTGGCGGTCTTCTCGTGTTGTCCGCTGACCCTTTCTCGGGTTTAAAAACCCCTCCCCACCTTTTTCTCTCCTCATTCTTCACTCATACACTCTCAAACCCGAATCCTCTCAATCTATTCTCTTTCCTTTACTCTCAAAAACACTCTAGAACACCTCTCAACTCTTCCCAATTCTCATCCATGGCATCATCATCATCAAATCCTTCCAAGTCGCGAGAAGAGACAATGAGGAAATATCGTCCCAAATCCGACCCAGAGGAGAATCCACACCTATTGTTGAAATCTCCAAGTAGGCACATCTCCTCCCAACTCCACAAAGTTCAGGCAAGTGATTTCTAAACCAAAAAAACTTCTTGAATTTAAATTTTGATTAATTTTTCCGAGTTTATGCCCTCATACCTTTAGAATTCAAATTTATGCAATGCTTGGTGTGTTTGAATGCTTGAGAATGTCCCTAAGATGTCTATGATGTTCGCCCCTATGTTTATTTCATGGATTAAACACAAGAAACCACGAATTGAAGTTTTGCCCAAATTGGGGGTTTAGGGTTATTGGCGAATTTTGGGGATAGTGAATGATTTTGACGTCATTTTGATATTGCGAATGCGTGGAATTGATGTTGGGTGACTGGGTATTAATGGGCTTGTCCCAATTTTGGCCAATTTCGAACTTTGCCGGGGTGGATTTTGTGATTTTCTTATGTTTTGACCTGCAAATAAAACTGTGCTATGATGTTGGTATGCATGATGTAAGTGCGTAATCCTGCCCTTATGATGCATGTCTTGATGTATGTTGTCTTGGTTTGATCTTGGTGAACCCGGTTTGGCGTGAGTATTCACTTGTTTTGGCACATCTACACAAGACTTGAAGAACAGGCAGCGAAATCATGCCCGGGCTAATGCCCGCCATCTCATCCTTGAGCATGTGAGGAAGGAGAGGCCTGTCCGAGAGATCATTCAGAGGGTCGGGTTGTGGGACTTCTTTCGCACTTTTCGCGGAGACAGAGTTGGCCTAGAGGCTGTATCGGCCCTAGGCGAGAGGTGGTGGGATACCACCAATACTTTCCATTTTGCTTGTGGTGAGATGACAATGACTCCTTCAGATTTTACCCACATTACCGGGCTGGTATTCCAAGGTGATCCCATTGTCTTTGATCAGCAGTTAGGCATCGATTGTTTTTAGGAGTTGGTGGGGCTTGTTCCAGACTGGGTCCGCATATGCGAGGTGTCACCTACGTGGCTGCAGAATGCCTTCTTGGATCCTCAATATTCGGGGACGACTGAACAGAGAGCTCGGGGCTTGATATTGGTGAGCATGAGTAGATTCCTCTTTGCTTCCGGAGATGATCGGGTTCAGTGTGATTTATTGGCGTCATTTGTCCACCTGGACGGACCACAGATTGAATAGGCCTCAACGGGTTTCGCGAACGCCTACCGGGAGATGTGCAACTTTTCCCGGGTTGCTGCCAAGCACTTCTATGGTTCAGCTTGGATTTGGGAGGTCTGTCTTTTGTCTGTGTCCCTTTTTATCATATCCGTCTGCCTTTTCATTTCCTTATTTATTCGGGTAATCTTGGTAGGTGAGGGGTCAAGAGTATCTTGAGTTGTTTGCTCCGAAGCTGTCGGCTGATGAGAATTCGTGGCCAGTTTCTCTCTATTGGGGCTCTCCGAGCCGTGGGACTAGGTTTAATGCCCACGACCGAGTACGGGCCCGCCACTACATAAATCAGGTTTCCATGTCGGGCATGGTATCTTTTTTCCTTCATCTCTTGTTTCTCGGGAAACCTTTTCCGTAGCATCGTCTTATCGAACACTTATTGGCAGATCCAGTTTTCTCCTTTCGCGGCTTACCAGGATATTTTGGAGAGGATCGACTCTATGACTCTAGTGATGGATCATTGTCGATGCTTGATAGGGTACCCTGATATGAGGGTGTGGTACCCCAGAGATCGTGTATGTGCACAGACCATTGAGCTCTCATGCATACCACGCTACCCTCCAATCTCCATGCAAGACATCAATGAGCGGGGTGAGGCCCTTGAAGGCGATCGTTTGGATTGGCATGCTGATAACATGACCTTACCAGGCGGCTACTCATCCTTCATTAGCGAATTTCTGCTGCCTCCCTTGACTAACCGAGAAGCAGGTGGGTCAGTGGCCAGTACTGGTCCTTCTCGTCAGAGCTCCGCCTCCCGCAGGAGGAGGGGTGCTGGTGCATCTTCTTCTACATCTGGTCCTATCCTCCCAACATGCGAGGCCGACTATGAGACCTTTGATGACTCATACAGGCGCTGTCGGGTACCCTTTTCCGAAGACCTTCCTCCCGATTTTCCTCCATTTTCGGCCGACATTACTACGGTATCATCTTGATCATTGTTTCCTAAGTACCCCTCTTCTTCCCTTCTATTGTAGCTTGACTGATTCTTTTGTATGGATAGGTTCCGGCCACTGAGGTCTCTCGACTTTGGACACTGCTTGGATGGGCAAAGGCGACCCTGACGACCCAAGCTATCCGGGTACAGGAGTTGACTTCATGTGTAAGGGAGGGAGGATGTGCTCGCCCCGTACGATTGTCCAGGGATCCCCGTCCTTCTGGTCCAGGGATCCCCGTCCTTCTGGTCCTTCGGCACCACCTTTTGTCCCTTATCCAATCCCTCACCCCACTGATCCTACCTCGGGTGATTCCAAGGATACCATACAGGAGCACACTAGGCCGGTTCGCCAAACCCGGAGCAAGAAGAAATGATCTTGATTGATGCATGTATGCCCTATCATCTAGATGCTTGTACTTTGATGGACTTTCTTTTGTATGCATGCGTATGTCCTAAGTTCTCGACTCAAGTATCTGGATGGGATTACTCTTTATGAATGTATGTTTTTATTTCTCCTGTTCTCGAAATGTAATTATGTATGCAATTTAAAAAAACCGTCGAATCGTGTGCCATGAGTAATGGGACAAGCCAGGTATAAGGTTTAAAGGATTTGCACAAGGTCGCTCAAAACACCTACTTCTCTATGTTGGGTTTATCAAGGATTTCCATGAACGTGAGCTTGCCCCGAGTCTCCCCGAACACCATTTGGCATTAACTTTTGCCGCCCTTTCGGGTTTTCAACCTAGCAGGCATGTCCTAACTTTTGCCTAGAATGCCCTTTTGGGTTTTCAATCTAGCGGACTAATCCCCCTCTCTTTCTCCATTTTCTTTTACTTTCTTCCTCCGAGGATGGTGGTTAAAACTTACTCGGGTGATGGCGAGTTCCAAGTCTTTTTATCTCGTGGTGATACCTTTCCAGTGATGGCTCGATTTTGGTCCTTCTTCGACTTAACAATATAGTCAAGGACACTACTCTTGAGCATTGGAGGAGATCTCTTCAATAGGTGGAATCCAAACCTAAACCCTATTATCTTTTACCAACTTAGCTTAGGAACCAAACATTATTTAGACCGGGCTCTTTGATAGAGTTACCTACGCACCAGTAGAAAATAGTGTTCATCGTTTTTCAAATCATATAGAAGTGATTTTTCTCGAGAAATTTTAAATGGCACATTGGTTGTGGGTGCACATTCCTTTTTTTTTTTTTCCTTTTCTCTTTTTTTTTCTTCTTTTTTTCCTTTTCTTTTCATCTTCTTTTCTTTTCTTCTTCTTTTTTTGAGAGAAATGACCTCACAAGCCAGGCTTATTACTTCAAGAAAGAGCATTCGATTCGAAACAGAATTGATTTACTGGATCAGGTCTTCGTAGTTCATTCTATGGTTCCCAAACTAAGTTGATAAATTCTGATAAGATTTATGACATCAATTCCATAAATGAGGGGGATGAGAACATCCATTACATGAATGTAAGCAAAAGACACTAATAAAAGACCAACAACATTGACTCCTCGAGGTGAAGTTGACATGGATAGGCTTCAACCCTCTTTTATTTTGAGAATAAAAAGAAAACAAACTCGACGCTTTAAGACCCCTAAGACTTCTTATCGTCCCCATTAGCTATTCTAAGCATCTCCCTCCATCACCCATTCGATCTTATCCGGGTACACGAGCTTTCTTCGTGGGACTACAGTGACGGTTTCCTTCGGGTTGTCATGTTGGACTTCAATCGTCATTGTCTCGTCTCCCACCCCCGGACTGTCTTCATCTCCCTTATCGGTCATCATGTCATCATGTTATTTTGAGTATTCTTCGAATCCTGTGGCATCACCCCAATCATCCCACTTGCTTTCCGGAAACTCCTGGATGCATTCCAGAGACTTTCTTTGGCCTTGATGCTTACATCTTCAACAAGTGCCTACTGTCCCATGGCACCTCGGAATTGCTTCATGGCTACTTGGGCAAATGGTTGGCCGAGCAAGACCCCACGAAGGATCATCTCCTCTAATTGGCCCATCAAAGTCCGGAATGTTGATTGCACCTCTTTCTCTTGTTGGAGTATCCGGTCTTCATAAACTGGGAAGTCGTCCTCCGTGGGTTTCCCCTCAGGCTCGTTCTTGTGCCGGTAGCACCCTCAGACTGGTTAGCATGCTCATTCCTCAAGATTCCTCTTGATTGTCAAAAGTGAAGAAGTGGGTTCAGTGCCATGCTCATGGATTGACTCCCGATTCGGCACATTACATTTTCTTTTAAAACCCAGTGCAAAATGACATGTGTTATGCAGCCCTAACTCTTCAAATTCTTGGGGTAATTGGGCATCTACTCGAATCATCAAAACAATTCTCCTCTGAATTTTGGTGGATCACTACTTAAAGTTCTGGAATGTTCCCCTCCCTTAGTTGCCATGGATGACTACTCTTCTTTGCTCTTTCCTCAAGATCACGTGTATGCACAAATTCGAATCCCAAAATAACAAGATACAACACACATACACCGCATTGCACATTTCACACGAAGGCACGTACCACTTATTGATTCATAATGTATGGGATGCTCAGGGCATGCAGCTAGTTGGGGGCTAAAAGATTGCTGCTAGGGAATAGGCTGACCTACTCACATCTGGTAATGGATATCGCGTGAGGTCCAAGGCCAAATAATCCCCATCATTGCTAAGCATCGAGAAACGGATTCACTTAAACCACTATCGCTTAAGGAAAGCATGTAGCGGATTTGGATTCCCTTGCCCTCTTAAGGTAAAGGCTTCACATCAATTGTTATGAATGCAAGGCACTTATGATGACAAGTAAAAGGCACACGAGATTTAACAATTGCACAAAGTCTCTTGAACCCACTACTTCCCTAGTGGAGTCGCCAACTGTGAATACCTGACCAAAAATCACTTGGGCCTATTCACCTAATCCTTTCACCTTCTTTCTCGGGTAAATCCCATAACATTGGAGTCACCACCCAAGTTTTGTTAAGGATAAAACTTGGGGAAAACCTTAATATGACTCCTTTAGGCTACATGGTCGTGGCGAACCAAAGTTATGGGATCGGGGGTTCGTCACAGAAGGGAAGGTGTTAGGCACCCATCCATGTTGGGTCGAGACTATATGTGCAATTATAAAATGCAGGTGTGCCTGGTGCAACTGTGCATATATGGAAAATAAAGAGAAAGGGGGGAGGGGGGTGTTGTGGGGTGAGAAGAAGATTTGGCTTGCATCCCATTGTAAGACCGAGATTACCTACGTACCCGAGTGATCGGGGTCAAAGCCACGTAGTTCTAAACATGGCACAAATCGGCCACTTACATCATCAAAAGTATCAGCATATGATCAACAAAGACTAATCAAAAAAAGAGAATTTAGTGTTACCTCTTGTAGCGCTCCTCTAGCTCCCCGCAATGAGTTGAGTTCTACACCCACCTTCTTGCCGCTTCTAAGCTCTATGGTTGATTCTCTTCTTGACCTCTCCTTGCTGGACCACTGCTAATGCCTCCCACGAAAATCCTCCAGAGTTTCTGCCTAAAGAATGTATTTCTAGACTTGGAGAAATAGAGTTTCTCCAAGCACTCAAGGCTTATGGTGTGTATGTGAGAAAAGTGTGTGATCCCCCGAAATGTGTGTGAGTGGTCCTATTTATAGTGCTCTGGGAAGCCTAGGGGTGTGGACCTGCTTAATGGTGAAGATTATGCCCGAAAATCTGGTCCAAAACCGCGTAGGAACGAAATTGGAAACAAAATCGGAGATGTGGGCGAATCTGGGAGGACATGACCGCCGCTGCCGACGGTCGTCCACTGCCTGACCGCCAGTGCCGGCGGTCTTAAGTGGATGCCCGCCAGCACCTGGCGGTCGTCGCGAGAGGACCGCCGGTTGCCCCGCGTGTCACCCGTTCTTTCCATTTTCGGACCCCCCCAATCCCTCTAATTCAGTCCTGATTTGATCCTACAGCATAATTAACCCCCAATCAGCCCAGAATCACTCCATTACTTGATTATCACTCCCCTAAAATCATTCCATAATAGATTAATTACACTTTAATGCCTATTTCATACTAAATCATGCCAAAAACAACATTTCTACATAAATGATGATTTAACTCTGATTTTCCACGAAAATCAGAGCTAAAATTAGCCTAATGTGTTAATGGGCTGGGTAAACTTTTGAGAATCCATTTACTTGGACCCTTAAACCCATTCCTAACCCAGAAAATGAATCATCATATAATTGGATTAAAAATAACTAAAAGAGCCCAAGCAATGAAATGTACCTTAATTCAACTAAATTAAATTCTTATCACGCCTTAACTTAAAATCAAATTATCTCATTAACCTCAAGTTAAGCATGTTTGGATTCTAATTTTTAGCAAAATATTCGTGGGTCAAATTTGGGTGTTCACACCTGCATAAAATCGGTTGACGTGTGGAATGGGTCACCTCTAGCTCAGGTGATTCAACCTCTTCTTCCAAGTGAAATTAGCTGGCTTGTTTCTCATATTTTCACACAGGCGGATACGGACTTAAGAGAAACTGTGGCAATGCTTGCTTGGGCAATTTAGGACTCCCGCAATCAATCTTATTTTCGAAAGGAAGAGTACTCAGTGGTGCAGGTGCTTGATATTGTTGTTTCAACAAAATCCCCCTTCCAAATGGCCCAAAAACTTGATGGAATCCATTCAAACAACCAATCACTGCAGCATACAGTGAAGTGGCAATCACCCACAAATGATCTTATCAAACTAAACTGTGATGCTAGCTTATTCAATAATGTTGAAGGTGGCTTGGGATTTGTTGCAAGAGACCACGATGGTGACATTTTGGCTACTGGACACACCTTACTCTGAAATGTAGCTGAGCTGGAAGTGGCTGAAGCAAAGGCACCACTTTTTAGTCTGGAGAAGGCCGCAAAACTAGGGTTCTAGAATGTGTACTGTGACTACCTAGCACTAATCCAACAACTTGCTCGACCGACAATCGCATTCTCTTATTTCGTATCTTAGTTCATGATTTTTTACAATTTTCTTTAAATTGTAGAACTATTTATTTTTCGCATGTTAAGCGAGATGGGAACAAGATTGTTCTTGCCCTTGTTGAAATGGCAAAAATCAACTAAACTTCAGGTCTATGTCGAGGATGCGCTGCTTCATATCATTGATCTAGCTAAGTATGATGTTGTACGACTTATGACTATCTAATATACTATATAATAGCAAAGCCCTCTCTCAATGTGCTCTGTTATTTCGATACATTGGATTATAAGAATCTCAGATTTGGCAAAACACATAAATTTTTTTTAAAAAATAGGTCCCACATCTATTAAAGTTATATTATTATGCATGTTTCCTTTTGAATACCTCCACTAACTCTCTATCAAATGTCAAGAGTGAAAAAGGGAATTAATATGCTGCTTCAAATTTCAAGAGTGAAAAAGGGAATTAATGTGCTGCTTCAAGGAGTTAATGTCATAGTTAATAACAAAACATTACTTTTCCTATACTAATTAGTCAATGAATAGCCATCACATTCACATAGTCGTTACCTAACTTTAGATTGACATTCTTTTTTTTTTTTTAAGAGCAAATGGTCTCTTTATTGCTTATCGCCCAAAGCGAGCCGATACATCATTTGCGACGCAAGCAACAACATTTGTAGGAAAATCCGAGAACCAAGTACGTTCCGGAGGGAAAGAAAAGGCTAAATGGCAGACTAAGTGGGCTGCCTTATTACAAGTGCGTGGAATTAAAACTGATGAAAAAGAAGAAAAAAAGCAGCAAGGAGGTAAAGGTCCCCAATCACTTGTCCAACTGGGGTTGTGGGGGTGGAACCATTCTGCAGCAGGCGAACGATGGTCTACGAGTCCAGTTCTAAGATCAGATTAGGAATATCCAACTCTCTGGCTAGACATAGCCCCAGGCGAGCTGCAGCAGCCTCACCCGCGGTCACATCTAGCTTAGCAGGCAGTACTTCGGTGGCTAATGCAAGCACATCCCCATCCGAGTTTCGTAGAATAGCTCCCAGACCTGTCTGATTAGGTTGAATAGCCACATCCGTATTCAGCTTGATCACATGACATGGAGGGGGTTGCCATCCCTGGAAAGGTGGTATAACCTGAGGGATAGATTCCTGGGAGTTGGCCTCCCAATAACTACAACACAAGTCCAAGGCTGATCGGACAATGGTCTGTGCAGGAGTTCGTTTTTGGTTCAAGACCCCAATGTTGCGGTGTTTCCAGACAGACCATGACAGACTCAAGAATTTGCCAAAATGCTCCTTTCCTCATGTAGACCAAATCTGCTGTAGCCAATTAGTGACTAGGTTGCCAGACACTCTTCGAATCAGGGCAGTCCCGTAACAGGTGGAGAACAGTTTCTTGACCAGAAGAACATCTAGGACAAGTCAAGTCACCTATTCTCAATCGGGTCGATTGGTTTGCCTTAACCGGTAGAATGTTATGGCAAATTTTCCAAGCAAAAGACCGGATCTTTGGAGGGACATTACATTTCCATAGCATCTTCCACCAGGAATTTCAGCAAGAAGCAACCAAGGATTCGTCTGAGGTACGTGTAGGATGTAAGATTGATAAGTATAGCTGATATCCAGATTTAACCGTATACTGACCTGATGGAGTAAGGTGCCAGTATGGGGATTCTGGCGGAAGCCGGGAACTAAGCGGGATAGATTTAATTAAGGATGCCTCCTCCACCGAGAACAAGTTTTCCACTAACTCAAAATTCCAGTTTGCCGTGGTCCTATTAATAAGAGAGGCTACATATGCTGTTTCATCATAGTTTGCAGGAGGCCGAAAGGATGGGAGACTAACCTCATGCGGGAGCCAACAATCTTCCCATATGCGAACATGTGAACCATCTCCAATCAACCATCGCACACCCTTCTCTAGAAGAAACTCTGCTTTACAAATGCTCCGCCAAGAATAACATGGGTTGTATCCTACCTCCGCTTGGAGAAAGGTACATCTGGGAAAATATCTTGCCTTCAAGATATGGCCTAGCAGACTATGTTCATTGCAAATAAGGCACCATCCCTGCTTGGCTAAAAAAGCAAGGTTGAAAGCTTCCAATACCCAAAATCCTAGGCCCCCAACAGCTTTTTTATTGCACAACTTGTGCATGCTACCCAATGAATTCTTCTCTTTCCATCCTTAGCCCCCCACCAAAATTTCCTGATAAGAATCTTCATCTCTTCAATAATGTTGTTAGGCAACAGGAAGCAGCTCATAATATAATTAGGTACTGCTGGGCGGCCGATTTGATGAAGAGTTCCTTACCAGCATCAGTCAAAAATTGCTCCCTCCACTGACCCATTTTTTTCCCTAGTCGATCTCTTACTGTAGCAAAAATGAGTTTTTTTTTTTATCGCACCACCATTGCTGGCAAGCCTAGATACTTCTCGAAAGTTTCAACTGCCTTTACTGCTAAGTTCCCTTGGACTTGGATTTTGTTCTGATCTGGAACACCTCGGCTAAAAAGAACTTCCGATTTATCTAGATTGTTTTTTTGGCCTGAGGCCAACTCATAATGCCTAAGAATGGAGACCAAAGTACTGGCTTCTTACCTGGAGGCTTTTGCAAACAAGAAGTTGTCGTCAGCAAAAAATAAATGGGAAACAGAAGAAGCAGACTGGCAAACCCGAATGCCATGGAGGACCCCATTCTGGATATTCTGTCTAATGAGAGCCGACAAACCCTCTGCACATAAAAGGAAAAGATAGGGAGAAAGAGGGTCTCCCTGCCGAATTCCTCTTGTAGGAATAATGGTCTGTTGCGGAACTCTGTTGATTAGAATAGAAAAGGATACCGACCGCACACACTTTATAATTAGATCTACCCATCTCACATAGAAACCCATCTTCAACATAATTGCCTCCAAGTAGTCCCATTCAATTCGATCATAGGCCTTGCACATGTCAAGCTTGAGTGCCATGTACCCCTTTTTGCTTGTACTAACCTTCTTCATATAGTGAAAAGTTTCGAAAGCTATCAAAGCATTTTCTGCGACGAGCCTCCCTGGAACAAATGCACTCTGTTCCTCCTCTACAATTTCATGCAGCACCACCTTCAATCTATTCCTAATGACTTTAGTAATGAGCCTGAAAACTACATTGCACAGACTGATGGGCCTATATTGACTGTACAGCTCGGGATTCTTCACCTTAGGGATCAATGTGACGAATGTATGGTTTAAAGGCCTAGGATCAGCCCCCTGATTAAGAATTGAGAGCACTATCTGGCACACTTCGGCCCCCACTACTGGCCAAAACTTCTGAAAGAAGAGAGGGGGCATCCCATCCGGTCCTGGGGCTTTAGACGGATGCATTTGCTGGAGGGCTGCATAAACATCCGAATTAGTGAATGGCTTACAAAGGAGCTCATTCATGGCCTCTGTCACCCGAACATCCATTGCATTCAGAACCTGGTCCATCTGAAGAGCACCGTTAGAGGAGAATAGATGAGAGAAGTATTCGTTAAAAATTTGAGCAATACATTTATGGGACGTCTGCCACTACCCATTCGCATCCTTTACCCACAAAATACCATTAGATTTCCCTCATTGCTTTGCCTTGTGAAAGAAATAACTAATATTTCGATCACCATCACGTAGCCAAGCAATGCGGGACCTTTGAGCCCATAGTGTCTCCTCCTTCATAATTAAATCAGCAATTTCTCTATTGACCACTTTCGACTTCTCCACTACCTCCGGGGATTGATGCCTCTTATTCAGATCCTCTAACAACTTAGGCTTCTCAATGAGGGCTGAGGTGATATTTTAGAAATGAGCCTTGCTCCACTAAGACAAAGAAACACCACATCGTGAAATTTTGTTGTGAATTACCGAGACCGGATTATCCACAACTGGAGCTTGCCAGGCCTGATTCACGGTTGACTCACATTGAGAATCTGTAAGCCAGACGGCTTCAAAACGGAAGATCCGCTTCGCCCAAGGTCTCACTGCCCTCTCTCTATCCAATACCAGCTTAAGTGGGGCATGATCAGACTCCTGTCTCGAAAGATGTTTTACAAGAGCCCTAGGAAACAAATCAGTCCAAGATGCCGAAGCCACCAACCTATCAATACGCTCCTCAATATGAGTATCATCCCGATGGTCATTCGCCCATGTAAAATCACACCCAACATATCCCAAATCGTGGAGATTGAGATCTCCTAGAGTAGAATGGAAAGCCTGCATGGCATGGAATGAGCGGGGGGCACCACCTCTTTTCTCCCATTGGAATAGGATTTCGTTAAAATCACCCCCATAAAGCCAAGGGACACTCAGAAGATTATCCAGCTGACCTAGTAAGTCCCATGTCCTCCACTTCTCTGTCGTTTCAGGCCAATCATACACTCTTGTAAACCTCCATTGATCCACTACCCCACCCTCTTTTACCACCACGTCCACATGATGCAAGCTGAAAGATCTCAGTGATACATCCATCTCCCTAGTCCATAGCAACGCCAAACCTCCCCTTCAGCTTCTACCCTCCCCATCATAATCAACAACCACCATCCCTTCCCACCTAATTCTTCGAAAAATACGATCCATCTCAAATTTTTTTAACCTAGTTTCTGAGAGGAAAACTAGGAGGGGATTTTCAAGCCTTAGAAGCTGGCATAAGTTTGAGACTGCCTGTGGATCCCCCAATCCACGATAGTTCCAGCATAGGAGACTCATATCTGCTGGTGGGGTTGCTCCGCAACCTCTGCCGGACTCAGAATTTGTACCTCAGACGAAACTGCACTCAACACCTCCCTGCGTTTCTTACCCACCTGCACACCTGACTCTTCTTGACCTGTTTGTACCCCCATCTCCAATTTTCTTTTAGGGGTTAACTGGTTCGAGTGGGTGGCCAATTGTTCAGGATTTGGTGCCTGAGCTAGGCGTTTCCAAGAGGAGTTCAGTTTGGGTTTATTAGGGAACCCCACAGAGTGATCAAGTGTGGGGATACAAGGAGGAGAGGAATGGTCAAGTTGGTAGGTTGATGGGTATGGGGTAGAGTGATGATCAGGGGATTTGGTTTGGGAGGTCTCTGGTGTAATAAGAGTATGGGAGTGGGTTGGTAAGACTTCAGGTTTATGAGGTAAGGTTATATCTGGGGAAAGGGGAAGGATAGAGGTTATAGATGTATCGGCTTGTGAGGGCACAGGTATATTTGTGAGTGTAGGGTTAAGAGGGTTGGGCGCATGAGGTTGAGGTTCGGATATCACAGGTTCTTCAATCCCAAAACTATTCACTTGGGCAACATTCTTCCCCAAAGGGCTCTTCTAGACAGATATTGGTCGGTTAGCAGAAGTAAGTGCCTGCTGTAAATCAGGAGCTTGAGTAGCTAAAGCCTTATCACCCCGACTAGAAACCCCCAACCTCGATCCTGGGACTGTAGACTGTAAACCTCCATCCGGGAGTTGCTCGTCCAGGTTTCGAGTTACCTTGTTAGAGCCAACAGGCTTAAAAACAAGCTTTCGTTTCACATTATTATTCGGTACCTGAGCCCCGAAGCGAGGGGCAGGACGCCTCAATGGAGATGCACGCAGCTCCTCCTCATACTGGAATAGACTCGGGTTCAGTAAATCAGCATCATCAATCCTAGGACAATCCTTGGCAACATGGCCCATCCTACCACAGTGATAGCAAAACCAAGGCAGCCTCTCATATTTGAAGTAAACCCAAACCTCCTTTCCATCAGCACCCTGAGCAAAAGAACCACGTAACAGTGGGGCTTCCGCGTCCATGATCGCTTTGAATCTAATAAACTGACCATTAGAAAGACCCCTCTCTTCATCAAACTCAAGGAAATTGCCCACTTTATCTCCCAACAGTTCGATAAATCGACGTTTCCGGAGATTAAAAGGGACATCATAAACACGTACCCACAATGGAACATGACAAAGATGGAGAATCGAGGGTTGTTCGTTACCCTTTAATTGACTAAGGATAACGATCTGGTTATCAAAGTTCCATGGCTCCTGTTCCAACACCCTTTCCAAATCTCTCTAGTGAAAGAACTGAAACACAAAAAGATTAGAGTCCAATTGTGAGACGTCCAAATCGTGAGCAGGCTTCCACACCTGTTTCATGGTGCGCATAAAGGCCTGCACGTTAAAAGCACAATCGGTCCATAGTTTACCGACCAGGCAAAGCTGAGTTGCGTCTGGTGTATTGCCAGCCTGTTCATCCTCAAAGACAACAACCTGCTTCTCAGACTCCGTTAACTCCGGGTTGGGAAACATGTCCTTCCCAGCCATAGATCATAATCACCACAAGGTAAATACCGAAAACAAACAAAGATAGAAACCAACAGGAAGAAGACAAACCCAAACTTTTAGGAGCAAACCCTAGGAGGGAGGCATAAACCCTAAAAAAGGGAGAAAAAACTCACAGGGGTGAGAGAAAACCCGAAAGAATCGGGAGGGCCACATTAGATTGACATTCTTATTTCCAAAAAAAAAAAATGGCATTTGTATTAGTATAGTAATAAACTGCCCATAATTAATCCTATATTTCTTTTAATTGTGTTTTTATGTCATACCTCTACAAAAGTCTCACCGGTTATAATGTTAGTACTTAATTATCCCATTTATTGTCTATTAATCCTCACCTAATTTTATAGAGAATAAGTTTTTCTAATTAATGGTATCTAATCTTATTACTGTATAAAGAGAACACATCCTTATGCAAGACAATAATTTTGTCCCAAAATCTTCTCTCCTTAAGTCCTCAAGTAAACAACAACAAATCTCAATCCCCACACCAAAAACTTGGAGGTAAATAGTTTCAAACATATGTGGCATATACAATTTGTCATAATTAATTATGCTATTGCTCTTTTTTTTTCATTTTTTTAAGAAAACTCTTTTCTTTACCAATCTTCCCTTATCTTTTTCCACAGATAATCCATTGAAAATGGCCCCTTATCTTTTTTCAAAGACAATCCATTGAAAATGGTAAGTAGTACTTTTTTTAAGGCTAAAGAAATCTAAGCCAATCTTGGAAAGGATTCCACTAATTTGATTTAAATTGTTAATTTTTCTTTTTATCTAAGCTTCTCATGGTCTGTAATATGACTCTTTTTTTTATTTGCCATTGTTCCTTTTTTTTTTTCGGGGTAGGATTCGCGGGATTCTCATGGACAGTAGAAGGCATCAAGAAAAAAAAAGGATAAAAAAATAAATTTTTTTTCACATGTGATTGCATCTTAACCAGGTACCAAGAAAATGGATAGAAGAGCCTAGAAATTGGATGGAAGGAAAAAGTACAATGAATTTAGCAATCTATGGAAGCATGAGTGTGATACAACCCAAGCAGCCTGATCAAGATTGGTTGTATACCCACAATTCAAATTTCATTTTTTCCTAGCAAATGTATTGCTTACATTTAAACAAAATAAAGACTCCTTTTTTTAAAACAAATATAATTTTAGTAATGCATTGGCTTTTTTATTTTTCCCTTATTTTTTAATGGTAATTATCCATTTTTTTCATTTTTATGTGTTTCCTTTTCAGTATCAGAAGTTTCTTAAACTAATGTGGATATATGGGTGAATTGAATTGTAATAGAATAGAGAAAAAATTAATAGTTGTGAACACCCAAATTTGACCCACGGATATTCTGCTAAATTAGATTTTTAACATACCTGAACCTTGAGAATGATGAGATGATTTGGTCTTTGGATTAAGACATGTTCGGAATTTATTTTAGTAGAAATTATATATTTTGGCAATTTGAACCTTTATGTGTTGGAGTAATGAGATGATTTAATCTTAGAATAAAAATATATATTAAGGTCTAATTTACTAAAATATGTTTTATTCCATTTATTTGGGCTTTCTTATTTATTTCAACTTAATTATATTGAGATGATTTATTTTTTGGGTTAGTAATGAATTTAGCGGCCCAAGTTAATGGGATATGGATTCTCCAGAGTTGATTAGCCCATAAACACATTACTTGCAGACTAATCAGAATCAAATCATCATTTAAAAGGTAAATGTGTTTTTGGTATGGTTTTGCATAAAATTGGGGTTTAATGTGCATCAATCAGTTATGGGATGATTTGGGAGGAGTATTAATCAAGAAAAAAAGATTTTTTGGGTTGATTAGGGGTTAATTACACGGTTAGATCAAATCAGGGCGGAATTAGGGGGATTAGGGACCGAAAATGGAAAGAACGAGTGAAACCCAGGGGAGCCGGCGGCCATTTCGGAATGACCGCCAGGTGTGGGCGGTTGGCGGTCATGGGCTCCCAGAAATCCAAGTTTTTCCCGATTTTGTTTCTGATCTGATCCTACATAGTTTTGGCCCAGATTTCCGGCCAGAATCTTGACCATTAAGAGGTGCACGACCCCTGCACTCCCCGAAACTCTATAAATAGTTCCTCCAATTCATATCCAAAAGACACACAATCTCTTTCAAACAAACCCCCCACAAGCTTTAGTACTTGGAGAAACTCTACTTCTCCAAGTTCAGAAATATTCTAAGGCAGAAACACTGGAGAAATTTCGTAGGTAGCATCAACCAAAGAGCAGCAAGGGTAGACCAAGAAGGGATCAAAGATTGAGCAAAGGAGTGGGAGGAAAGTGGGTGAAGAACACAATCCAAACCAAGGAGAAGGAGGAGGGCTACAAGAGGTAATCCTAAATCCCATTTTTCTCTACTGTTTGTTGATGATTTGATGATGATATTGATGATGTAATTGCTGTTGTGATGCCATGACAAGAACTACATGGGTTTTGAACCCGGTTGCCGGGGTACGTAGGTGGTTTCTAGTGTTGGAAACTCAAACCCAATTATTTTTATTTTCTTTTTTATTTTAATTCAGTTTTGTTATTCTATGTGATTTTTTTCCACACAACGCACACTCTCACAAGGCATACAATTATTCCTCAATCGCACAAAGTTTCGCCCCAACACAGATAGGTGCCTAACACCTTCCCATCCGTGACGAACTCCTGGGCCCGATATCTTTGGTTTGCTAATCGGTTGCCTTAAATGGAGTCATTGGGATTAAGAACGGTTTTTCCTTAATTTTATCCTATAATAAAATTCGGGTGGCGACTCCAAAGATATTGGGTGACGGTTAAGAAGAAGGTATAAAGGGATAGGTGAGGAGGCCCAATTAATTTTGGGTCGGGTCCTCACAATAGTTTATATTTAAAACCTAAATAAAGGGGTATAGCAAATTTTCCCAACAACGACTACCAATAAAGAAATTGCACTTTCCTTATAAAAGTTACAAAAAGAATAGAAAAAGAGATACAGGATTAATATGAATTCTAAAAACTTTTTTTTCCCATACAAAAAAATTGTGTTATCATCCCCAAACAAAAAAAAATGATGAATGTGAATATAGGTAAATTAGTCCAACTCAATAAAATAGAACTAGATTTCTTACTCAAAGTACATAAAAAATAATTATCATCATATTCTAATATGTAGAAAATAATTGCATTGCATAGAATGGAAAAATATCTTTTCATAATAAAAGAGAAGGAAAAAAATAATTTTTAAAAAATTTAAAAATAATATCTCATAAAAGTGGAAGAAATTGATTATTATATGTTTTACGTGAGGAGAGGTAAATGCAGAAAAGGAAATTATATGTTTTATGTAAAGAGAGGTAAATGCAGAAAAAAATAGATATAGAGCATGTCTATAAATAAATTTAAAGTCTATATACATGATAAAAATATATAAAAAAAGACATAATATGAATCATTCTGAAAAATTTGCAAAGTTTTATTATTTGATTTTTTTAACTATTCCTTGGCCCAAATTTAAATTTTTAAATACAAATCCTTATGAAATCATTTTGTAAATTCATACAGTTTGAATTTATTTCTTTTATATAAGTCTTTATAATTATATGAAATAATTGTTATTGGTTTGTATTAAAAGTTATGCATATCATATGACAAATACACAAAATTAATAAAAACCTAACGCACATACGAGCAAGACATCATGTTGCCCGTGTGTAACACGGGAGAGCGGTCTAGTTTAATGAAAGTCTACATCATTCATCAAGAAAAAGGATGTTTCTTTTGCCCAAAAATATAAGTGGTAAAAAAATAATTAACCCCACCAGGTTCGATGAATTGAAGCTGTAACAGCCCAGGTAAAAATTTCATTTTTACCGGGACTGTTTAAGTTAATGTACAGTAATTTACCAATAATTTTTAATCTTGGGTAATTAAGTTATGGTAAATTGAGCTTTGGGATTCTGAAACCGAGCATAGTCCCACGTTCGGGAATTTTCTGCGGATTTTACGGACCGAAGTTGGGATTTTTTTCGGGTCCGGG
>JAKUCV010002668.1:0-17993 GCA_028386065.3 Turnera subulata | reverse complement strand
TTCAATTCCTTGTGATTCTAATCCCTTTGTTGCCTATTCCTTAATTGAGTCTAGGAGGTAAAGAATAGAATTGCTAAAACCCTTTGTTGTGTTTGTACTTCTTTGTTGTCTAATCCGGTGCAGAGATTAGAAGGTGAAGGAGACTTACTCGGCGAGTTTGATTGAGATTGACGATCGGGACGAACAGATAGTTACGGAGGTGGAACTAGTGGATTCTAGGGCTGTTGCCGTATCACCATCCTTAGTATAAAACCACCGTATATAATCTGGATGTTGACGATAGCTCAGCGGAATACTCAATATAGCCTCCACATCATGAGGCAAAAAATTTGTCCGCAGTAGCCCCTCATTCCATCTTCTGGACCCTTCTTCAATTAAATCACTCACTCTACAAATCTGGGAGTCGGCCAAGTTCACACTACAAGGCCTAAAGCTCCATTTTAAAGGCACCCACGGATCCTTCCACACATCAATATCTCATCCATGGCCCATAGTTTTGATTATACCTTTACACAAGGTCCCTCTTGCCTCACATAAGTTTCTCCAAACATAGGATGGTCGATGGCCTATTCCAGCTTCCATAAAAGAGGATACAGGATAATATTTAGCTTTTAACACCCGAGCCATAAGCGAGTCCTCCTCCTTCACCAATTTGAAACCCTATTTAGCAAGGAGTGCCAAATTAAAACACTTGAGAACTCGAAAACCCAGACCACCATTTGATTTAGGCCTACACATCCTTTCTCAAGACATCCAATGTATTTTCCTCACATCCGCAAACCCACCCCACCAAAAATGGCACATAAGCTGGGATAATTCCTTACAAAGGGAATCGGGTAACTTGAACACACTCATTGCATAAGTCGGTATCGATTGAGCCACTGACTTGATTAAAACTTCCTTTCCGGCTCTAGATAACAGTTTTCCTTGCCACCCTTGAACCCGCCTCCATACCCTATCCTTAATCCCCTGAAATGCCTTACGCTTGTTGCGGCCAACAAAGGCTGGTAGGCCCAGATACTTACCACCCCATGCCTCCTTAGGGATCCCCAACACCGCCAACATCCCCTCCTTCAATATAGCATCACAATTAGGAGTAAAGAAGATGGAGGATTTCTGCTTATTAATGGATTGACTCGACGACTCCTCATAAACTTCCAACAAGGCACGCAAAGTTCTGGCGGTAGAGATAGATGCTTCAAAGAATAGTAAAATGTCATCAGCAAATAGGAGATGCGAAATAGTTGGACCACCCCTACACACCTGTACACTTCTTAGAGCCCCCGTAGAGACAGCCCGGTTTAGCATTGATGATAAGGCCTCTGCACACAGTAAAAATAGGTAGGGAGACAGAGGATCTCCTTGCCTAAGTCCTTCTTTCAGAATTAAAATGACCGACTACTTCCCCATTGATCTTGACAGAAAAAGAAACCGAGGAAATGCACATTTTCACCCATTGAATCCACAAATTCGGAAAACCCATCCTCTCCATTACCGGAAGCAAAAAACACCACTCCACCCGGTCATATGCCTTGGCCATTTCAAGTTTCACAGCCATAAAACCCTTCTTTCCATTCCGTCTCTTGCAATGAATGAGAAACCTCATGAGCCATAATCACATTATCAAGAATACTTCGACTAGGTACAAAAGCATTCTGCTCATCAGATATTATCCAGTGCAGCCAAGGCTTTAGGCGATTGGCTAAAACCTTAGACAGGATCTTATATAGAACGTTGCACAGGCTTATGGGTCTAACCTGAGACATAGACGTCGGGTTTTGCACCTTCGGGATCAGCACCAAATGTGTGTGGTTTAAGTCTGCTGGCAACTCCCTATGCAAGAGACAAGACTTCACCGTAGAAAAAACATCATCCCCAACCCGATTCCAGAAATGTTGGAAAAATAGTGGCGACATCCCATCAGGGCCCGGAGATTTTAACAGGTGCATTTGAAAAAGGGCACATTTAACCTCCTCCTTAGACACAGGGCGAGTCAAATCAACAGTAGCTTCTGGAGGAATTACCTTATCAATCGAATTGACAACAGAATGTTCCACAGAGCTACCAGAGGATCGGTATAACGCTTGGAAAAATTGCACTGCCATTTGGGAAATACCATCAGGATCCCTCTCCATAGAACCATCTGGCCTCTACAGTTGAACAATCCAATTCCTCCTCCGATTAAAAGATGCATACCGGTGAAAATATGCAGAGTTCTTATCTCCTTCTGTTAGCCACAACTGCTTTGATCTTTGTCTCCATAAAATTTCTTCATTTTCTAACTGTTCATCATAATCAGCCTCCAACTGCCTTAGCCTCATCACATCCTGGCCTTCTGGCACCCGAGCATTAAACTGGGCGATGTCATTGGAAATACGCCTTAAGTTTGCTTGAACATTCCCAAAACTTTGGTAATTCCACCTAGACAGGGCAGTGGTAGTTTTACTAATTTTCTCCAGCACGTTATCAGCAGATACCACACCCACACGATCCACAGACCATGCATCTTCCACCACTCGCTTACAGTCTTCTCGACGCACCCACATGGCCTCAAAACGGAAGCAACGCCAGCGTCCCCTCCTATTACTTCTTAGAGCAAACCAGCCTCCCTCAAGAAATACCATAACAGGTAAATGATCTGACGAGCTATGAGACAGATGTAGGACTGTCGCAGTCGGGAACATATCACACCAAGAAACAGATGCCACCGCTCTATCCAGTCTCTCCTTCACATGTGCATTACCAGATCTATGATTTGTCCATGTGAAGGGGCAACCTGAGAAACCTAGATCTTGCAATTCACAGTAGTCAAGTGCACTTTTAAAACCATCCATCAGTCTTTCAGATCTTTGTAGACGCCCAAGCTTCTCATGAGGAGAGGTAATTTCATTAAAATCACCCGCACAGAGCCACGGGAGATCATTCGTGTGCTTCAGCCTTCGTAACAGTTCCCAAGACTGCTCCCTTAGCTCTGCTTTTGGATTACCATAGAAACCAGTAAATCTCCAAATTCTATGAGGTTCCTTTACAATGACATCAATATGAAACTAGGAAAAGGAACATAATTCCACCACACAATCTTTTCGCCATAATAAACCCAAACCACCACTCCGTCCTCTACTACTTACCCCCAATCCACACTCATACCCTAACTTCCAACGTAACCACTCTATCCTCCGACTATGAACTCTGGTTTCCGTAAGGAAAACCAGATCGGGAGAGTTGCGCCTTACATGGTCACGCAAGAACCGAACTGCCCGAGGGTTCCCGATCCCTCGGCAATTCCAGCTTGTGAGTATCATGGCTCCTAGCGGGACTACAACGCAGTCTCTGCTGATTTGGACTTCTGGGCATGGCCATCTTCAGTTTCCTCAATGATCTCCTCAATTCGAACTACAGAAGGTTGCCGTACGTGCGACTGTACTATTTGTAAGCTTCTTAGCTGCTCTTCCACTTGATTGAAGACCAGTGGGTTAAACACCTGCAGTTGAGTGTGTGAAGATAAAGAGGAAGCCTCTATATTTGAGGAAGCAGGTATATCCCCATGGGTAGAGTCAACAGTAATCCCCATAGACTTCAACCCCTCCCTCATTCTTCTGGACCTGCGTTTTTTACCCAACTTGATGACTCTGTTTCCATTTCGAACCAACTTAAAGTAAGGCTCCGAGCCCTCATGGTCCTGATTGTAAGATAGAGTAACTCCACAGCGCTTTTTGTATGTGATCCACTGGACTCCCCCCTCTTCATCCTTTTTCCACTAGGGCCTAGTTCCTCCAATGGGGAAGTGCATTTCAAAGAAAAATGTGGGCTGAACCTTGAAGTAGAGAAGTCCATTTCACTGCCCTCCTCCCCCACTAACTTAGAGGCCCCAATAGGCTGGACCTTCTAGAGACAGGCCCCAAAAGTCTGACCAAATGAATAAATAGCTGACATCACCTGGTTAGCATCCTCCACATTACCGAGGGAAATATCATCGAGTTTCTCCAACCGGATCAGACTAGACTCCTGACAAGAAGATGAATCTGCACTGGGCTCTAGGTCAAAATGTTCAGGCATATTTTGACTTAACAGAGGACTACCCTGACAACCGCCCATATCTTCAGACACCAACTCTGATTGCTTACCCACCAAATTCGTTTCATCAAGCCCACTTGGCCCCACCTCAACCGTCATCTGCCGGGCACACCACTCCCCTACGTCAGCCATACTTGAGGAGTGTTCACCAATAATACCCAGTCTGTGACACTGTTCATCAATATCCTTCTTTCGCTTTTCCCATGCTGACTTACAGAGGATCCTTTTATGGAATCCAGCCTCAGCCTTAAACCAAGCACCAAACCGTTCCAGAGTAAATGGCTGACACGGTGGAAGAGCTGGCTTGGTACACGATTTCTCCCGGTGATCCAATTTTCCACATCTGAAACAGAAGTCCGGCAACCTATCATATTCCCAATCCTCCAGCCGTTCTCCTTTGTGAGTTGGGTAGGACTTAACCCATACACCAACACAGAGAACTCAAACCATGACAGGTCTATTTCCTGCATCGTGTAATTGGGGGGCCAGTCCTTGACCACTAAATGACATCTAGAGAATGTCCAAGGGACCCCCATAGAACCTTCTCCCGGTCGCTAGCCTCCTGAAAAGAGAACAGAAAGATATTGTTTCCTTTCTCTTGAATTTCCAAGATGCCATTAAGTTCCCACACTCTAGTCGCAATGGATTTGATAACATAATGAGAGAATCGCCTATCAGAGATAATCCTTACTAAAAGAACATGTTTAGAGAAAGTTTTGCCCGCATCCACACTCTCCTCCAAATCCACCACCACTCTGTGCCCACCCCTGCTATCCATCCCCAAACTAGAGTACCCTTCCTGACTAATCAGTCCCCCTTCCACCCTTTCCCAAAAAAGAACCAGCAGAACCCACCAACACCCAACAAGCTCACCCCACCCCAAACGACTACGCCCTCCAGGAAGACCTCAGAGTACAACACCACCCAATACCCTTACACAACACAAAATAGCACTTCACCCACCAGAAGAACCACAAAACACATCACCGCCCAATACCCCTACCTAGCACAACTAGTCCAACACAGCCATATAAACAACGAGAAAGCCAACATTTAATGAAGAGAGATTACTAGAGATAATGAGCTTAGTATGAGACAAGCCAAAAGACACACAAGGTGTAGAAGAAGGTAAAGACCTATTTACGACTTTTAAGTTTTAACTCTTGGCTTAATATAATATCCCTTTTGGCCCCCTTGGCAACCACTCAGATTTTTTTTTTGAGACTCACCCACCATAATGTGCACTTAGATCAACAAATTGATGAAAAACCAAAAAAATATATATTGCTTTTAAATATTTAAGTTTCAATCTTTTTTGGCTTTCACACTGATTTTCGGGGCCAACTCACATTTAAGGGGTAACAACTGGTGTAGACATCTAGATCAAGGCATGTTTAAGTTTCAAGCTTTTATAACTTGGTTAAATATTGCCAGGCTTGGCTCGCAGTTGGACCGCCAAAAACCATCTTAATTAGTACTAAACAGCCTGTCAATTGTGTCGTCAAATACTTATAATTACGTTATTATTGTAGCCACATTCATGTTATTTGATCATAATGAGGCTTAGGATACAGGTGAATGGAGTCACACATTTGGAGCATACTTTTTATTTCTTAATGCAGGTAACTGAGAAAGCAGGTAGTAAAATGTCTCATTCAGTAACTGAGAAAGCAGGTAGAAAAATGTGAATTCGTGATATAATTCTGATATTATTTTAATTCCAATATTCAACCAAAAAAATAGTAAATAATTACTCCTTTAGAGAAAATAGGGAATAAAAACTCATAGTCACTGAAGAGTTTATTTCCATGTACAACAATTGAGCCATACATTCCCCAATTTTTTTAGTTTCTTTTACTTCAGAAAAGAATGTCTCGGTCCTTTTCTGGACGGGCTGGGATGGTGGTGAGATTTCTTTGCACAAAGTTGATGCAAACTAGTCAAGCTCTCTATTAGTGATTCGCATCAACAAGAAGTAACCGTCCCCCCACATGCCATCATCTTTCCATCTAAAAGTGTTGTATTTGTCAAGGCACTGACTAGTTGGGGCTCTACTCTAATTATGCACCGAACTGAAGAAAAGATAAGAACAACTCGGTGATATGTTTCTAAACATATCCTTTGCCATTATTCAATAGTTGGAATAGCTCAGTAAAATTTAACAACGATGTAAACACAGTCTAAGAAACAGCCGCAGAATTTGCTAATAAATAATCATTATGTGATTGTATGAATATGGCGTTTGATAATATTATAAAAGAATGGATACATTTCTAACAAAAGTAAACATTACTTACTTTTACAATTATGTAAACCTCAAAGAAGAATAAAGAAAAACAAATAAAGCTATCACTCACAAGTCATCAACGAATCTAAAAGTGTCCAACGCGTTTTTCCACTCTACTACGGGCAATGGGCAACCAATAAAAGTCCAAAATCGTGTCCTTTGCTCTTTGCCCGCACATCTTAGAAAAAGTTGCCCCCCGCTTAGCTGTTTCTCATTTTCCACTTCTTTCCCTTTCTTTTTATCTTCAACGAAAAGAAACAATGTAACTCCAATTAATAAAAAAATAAATAAAGAGAATGAATCCCTCTCCAGCATCCCCCAAAATCTCAATCGTATGTGCACGAATTCTTGAGTGAGATTGGAACATTGACTTTCTTGGGACCAAACGTAATGTTACACCCGATCTTCTTGTAGAATTTTGGTTTCACCAGCTTTCCCAGAACATAAGCTCTTGATCGGACAACAAAGTTGAGCTTTAGAGACACTGGCAATGTAGTTGTCCCCGTTGAACTGCTCAAACTAGCCCCACTTCCGTACAATGGAATCTTACTGCCCATCACCGGTATTAGCACCAATCTCTGGCTCTTCCTCGACTGGTAAAACCTTTTGATCTGCCCAATAGATTAAAACCCAGATCATCAAATTAGAGATAAAACCCCGGATCAGAATCTTTGATTCTCTAGCAATTACTGAAGATAATAAAAGGTTAATCAGAAGTTTAATGACTCACAGATCCTGAGGCTATAGTGATCTCAGAGTAGGAAAGATCCACGGGGGTTGATGTTACGTGGACGCCGAAGAATGTGCCTGTGTTACGATAGTGCATCCTTACTGTTGCGTTGACTGTGATCATATCAGTTGCCACTCCAGTAGCATCAGACCCAGCTTGGATCCTGAATTGCTCAATTGTTATACTCTGCGCAAAAAGAAAAAAGATGAAACAATGGATCAAACCCAAATCCCAGTGCAAGACAAAATGTGAAGTAAGATTAACTACAAATACAAACGCCCATACCTTCATTGTGATCTTGGGTTTTTGAGGCTTACTAGCACCCCAAAGAATCAAAGCAAAGAAAGAGAAGAGAACAAAGAATCCAAGGACGAAAGCAGGGAAGTAGCAGCGGCGAGGGATTAAGCCTGTTTCACGCTCTTCATCCTCAAGCAGGCCTTCTTCTTCGATCACATCACACTCTTTCTTCTGCCCCTTCCTGTTCCCGCCGCCCCTGGACGCATCGTTGGGCGAGATCTTACGCGATCCGGGCTTCAACGACCCGGAAAACCTGCTGGAGGAGGACTGCCGGGAGTGGCGACCCACGGAGGAGTGGGAGTGGGGAGGGGATCCCATGGGGCTGAGCACCGGGGTGGAGTGGAACGACGTCGTGGTCTTCTCCCCATCGTGCGAGTCTCGGGAGGGGCTCTGCACGTAGTACACCGGCCGGCGAGGGGACCTGGTGGGCGACGACGGAGCAAGGCTGGTCACCTCGGAGTCTGTCTTGGCGTGCATTCTGTGGTGTTTGTGAAAATCCTCACCCACAAACTAACACAAACCCAAAACAAAGCTCTTTGTCAAAGAAGCAGTCTTTGTCAGAATTAATACGCAAAG
The DNA here is from genome assembly GCA_028386065.3 of Turnera subulata. Taxonomy (NCBI): domain Eukaryota; kingdom Viridiplantae; phylum Streptophyta; class Magnoliopsida; order Malpighiales; family Passifloraceae; genus Turnera; species Turnera subulata. Next base: position 10,029 of record JAKUCV010002668.1, on the reverse strand, counting down.
AATACAACTTTTCTTAGTGGGTTTATGTCAAAACCTGAAGGAGATTTAATTTTCGGGGGATGGGGAGGAGGGTATAACGGGTGGAATGTTTTTAGAGTTTAGAGAGAGCAGGAGAGGGAGGAACACAAGTGCGGTTTGTCAGATTAGTGACAGTGTCATATGATGATATTGTGGTCTGAGGAAAAGAAGGTAATAAGGAAGGAAGTAAACTAAACTAATTAGTCTCACCCGACAGCCACGTTACAGTTGGCACCGCACCACGAATCTTCGAAGTTGAGCCATTATTGTAGTGTGCGCTGCTGCTTCTATTGCCTGGATTGGAAAAAAAATAATCATAATGGTCCTATGGTTTGGTGGAATTTAAGAAGAGAGAAAATAATTGATTAGGGAAATAATTTGTTTTTTGCAGAAAGTTATAGGGTAATCAGTTTAAGCTGTTTCCTTATTATGAAAAGAGGTTTTTCAAGTGGGAGTAACATCAATCGTTCCATAATTTTTTTCCTGAGCAGATGTTTTTACAAACAGATATGAGATATTATGTATTGTGAAAGAAAAAGAATCGCATCCAAAAATTGTTTAATCCCATGATTAATGTATTGGCTGGCAGGTGAAGGACATATAAGCGCATTGGAACAACTTAAATTTGGCTGGCAGACATATAAAAGCATTAATGAAGCAGCGTAATTTTGAGGTCCATCGTGCTTTAAAATTTTTGTTGAGGTCCATTAATGCAAAATTTATACTACTAGTACTAGTTAAATAAATGTGAATGCGAAGTTTAGATGCGGACATTCTTTTAAGCAATGAAAAATTTACTTGTTTTCTACCAATTTATTCACTCCGATCCCAATTCCCAAAATTGATATTGTTTGTACCATTCTACTATGAGTTTGTCTAAATTAAAAAAAAACAAAGGCGAATGTTTCTTTTTAAAATTATTTATGTTTTTTGAAATACCATGATAAGTGAGACATATGATCTCCTATGCTCCAATGGAAAAATATCATGGCCGAAGGCAAAACATGCCTGACAAATTTAAAAGATTTTTATTGCACATCATTATTTAAATGAAATGCAACCCCCAACAAGTTACTCAAATTCTCAGCATATATCCTTGTTTTTTTTTTTGTCGAAAGTATCATAGGATTTTCTGCACTACAGAAACATAATGGTCGTTCCCTTAATTTTTCCTGTTTATGCCCCATCAGAATGGCAAAAGGAAAGGAAAGGAAGACAGAGTTCGTTCGTTCATCAGTATCTGAATGGGTTCCACTCCACATGAGACAGGTGAAGCCATATGATAGGATAAGAGTTCACATTATTCTAACCGACATCGGATTTATCCCTCGTTTGTTTAATTTCCTTTGCCTTTTTCTTTTGTCTTCTCGCCGTTTTGGGCATATTATTACTATTAATTTGCACCAAATGAAGAAACACAATATAACGGGATGGACAAAGATCCATTTTGAGGTTAGCTTGAAAAAGTAACGAGGCTGGCCCAAATGTTAATTAAGGGATACGGGACCTTTGAGTGTAGATTTTAGCAGGCCGCCGAAGCAACTCCCACGATCGAAGAGCCCAAATGAACAGGCCGACAATAACGCTTAGCTTTGCAAACTTGTGTCCCTTCCCATGTATTATCCACCGCCTAAGATAGAAAGAAATTCCGGGCATCAGAAGATAAATAGCCCGAAGGCGGTGATGTGAAAGTAAAAGTGCCCAAAGAAAAAATAACGGGAGTGAATAATCCAATCAAACTGTACATGTTTAAGGCTTAAGACATATGGACAAAATGAACATGCCAGTCTCCACAGAGAGGTTCCTCCTAATTAGGGATGGCAAAAATCCCCACCAGCGCGGATCCCCGCGGGGATTTCCCGCTAGTGGGGCGGGGATGGGGAATTTTTTTGCCCCGTGGGGCGGGGATGGGGGGTTTTTCTACCCGAGGATAATTCGCGGGGCGGGGATCACACTACCCGCCCTGTGGGGACTCGCAAAATTTGAAAAGACCATTTTACCCCATATTACTAATGAATATATTTCTATAATTTTGGTATTTTAGTCATTTAATGTATATAAAAAATAATAAACCTAAACCTAAATCTTATCTTCTAAACTTCTCGCCGCCACACAGCACACTCCATCTCCTCTTCCAGCTATTTCTCTCTCCCTCCCTCCCTCTTTCAATTCTTCATCATCCCTCACCCTCCATCAATTTCTCCCTCTCTGTTCACTATCATCAATGCCGCCGTTCATAGGTCGGCCTCCGCCACAGTCCTCTCCCTCAATCTCTTCCCTGTCTCCCATTGCTGCCACTACAACAACCGGCGCCCGATCTCTCCTCCTCCTCTGCAGCTCGCACCGCCGCCGCGACGGTCACCGTTGGTCTCCACTTTGGCTTCTGACCCTCCGCCGATCTACTGCTCGCCCTCGCCGACCACGTGGGTGTGTGGGTAAGGCCCAACAACAACCTCTACTCCTCTCCTCTCTATGATTTTTTTCTCTTTCTTTAACCGGATCTTTGTTGGATTAGACTAATCAGACTTTCGTTGTTGCTGTTTTGTGTTCTTTGGATGTAGGTTTGTTAATTTGGGTTGCGATTTTGGGGGTTGTGGTGTCGGTGGATGCGAATCGTTGGGTGGGTGCTTGGTGAAGGTATTTCTGTGAAATCCATCTTCTTTTTTGTTCTTATGTTTAGTTCTAATTCCTTTAGTTTTTTACTCGATATAGTTGTTGGATTAGTATGGATTATGTCTTATTTTTGTGGCCTAAGCTTTCTTGACAGAGATTTTGCCAGTGTTATTGTGTGTGTGATACCCGTAATTTGGATTAACTGGTGTTATTTTGTTCGGGGAATGGGGATCCGTGGGGATCTACGGGGATCGCGGGGAGGGGGGACGTGGCTAAATTTTCCCCCGCACGCTATGGTGCGGGGGGCGGGGTAGGGATTACTCTACCCGCTAATTCCCCGCCCCGTTGCCATCCCTACTCCTAATACTGCGTACAACGAGGTAGTTCCCAATAAAAAGCAGAACCATCCCTTACATATCAAGTCAGTAGCCAAAGCATTACAATGCAGAAAAGCTAGATGACAAGTTGTATCCCTTCTGTTGGGGAAAATCACACCAATTCAAGACAACAACAATCAACCACAATCAAATGCGCTGCGGAATAACCCAATTAAACACTTTCCCCTCTTTGTGCCACCAAAATGAGATATCATAACCAAGTAATAAAATGCTAGCAATCAAAACCAACACAAGCACAACACCGAATATACGTGGAAAACCCCCAAGATGGGGTAAAAACCACGGGACCGAAGTCCGTCAATCTCTACTATCACAAATAACAATGGGTTTACAACAAATGTTCCTCTCTAGATAAAACTAGAGGCTAACACACTAGCAGCAACATCAAGACTAATAATCTTAGCTCTAACAACAAACTCATCACTATACAAGTGGATTACAAGCAACAAATTAGAGTGGAGGTGTGGGTAAGTCTCACCAAATGGGTATACATGAACACCTAGAAACATGAAGCTTCTCAAAGATCAGCTCTGTTCACTTTGTAGAGCTTGAAGAGGAGAACAACATACTGAAATTTTATCCAAATCGGACTCAGTTTGCTATCCGATCAAGGGCTTGCAAAGAGGTGAAGCACTCTCCCTTTTCTTCCCCTTTCAGCTCGTCAAAACTCCCACTCTCTCCTTCTATTTTTTTCTTTCTTTTTGCTGCTGCACACAATACCACTCACTGCATTTTTATTCTTTTTTTTTTTGTTTTACCAACCAAGTCACGTGTGTGACTTGTCAAATGGCCTTACACCCTTTTTTTTTTATTAACTCACATTACTTGTTTACCCTTGGTCCATGTGGGTTTGGACCTACCACAACAATCTCCTCCCCCAAACTCACATGGAGGACTCTACCAAGCCCGCTTGCTTCCGGTAAAAAACAAGCTTCTCCTTTGGTAGCGGCTTAGTCATCATATCGGAGCCATTATCCTCCGTATGGATTTTCTCAACACACAATTGCTTCATCTCAATAGCTTCCGGTATCCATTGATACCGCACCTCAATGTGCTTGGACCTTGAATGAAAGGTAGGATTCTTACTGAGATGGATGACACTTTGACTATCACAATGCACAACAAACTTTTCTTGACTAAGACCAAGTTCCTCAAGAAGTTTCTTCATCCACATAACTTCTTTTCCACCCTCTGTCAGGGCAATATACTCGGCCTCTGTAGTGGATAATGCTTTACACTTCTGCAACTTTGATTGCCAAGACACGGCTCCCCCTGCAAAGGTCATCATAAACCCAGAAGTAGACTTCCTAGAATCAACATCTCCTGCCATATCCGCATCTGTGTACCCCTCAAGTATCGGAGTCCCATGACCAAAGGATAAACACAAACTAGAAGTACCCCTGAGATACCGCAATATCCATTTCACGGCCGACCAATGCTCTTTACCTGGATTAGACATGAACCGGCTAACAACACCGACGACATAGGCAATATCCGGCCTAGTGCACACCATGGCATACATCAAACTACCCACGGCTGACGCATAAGGCACTTTCTTTATCTCTTCCTTCTCTTGGTCACTTGTAGGACTTTGCTTGGAACTAAGCCTAAAGTGAGTCGCAAGTGGAGAACACACCGGTTTTGCCTTGCTCATGTTAAACCTATCAAGAATATTCTCGATGTATCTTTCTTGAGACAACCACAATTTCTTCTTGTTTCGGTCTCTAGAGATTTTCATGCCAAGTATCTGCTTTACCGGTCCCAAATCCTTCATTGCAAATGAAGTACTCAAAGCTTTCTTCAAACTTCAGATTCTCTTTGCATCATGGCCAACAATCAACATATCATCCACATATAGGAAGAGGATAACAAAATTATCATCAAAGTACCTCTTGACATAGACACAATGATCAGAGGTAGTCTTGCTAAACTCATGATCTACCATGAATGAGTCAAACTTCTTGTACCATTGCCTTGGAGCTTGCTTAAGACCATATAAGCTCTTCCTTAGCTTGCATACAAGGTTCTCTTTTCCCTTGACTTCAAACCCTTCCGGTTGCTTCATGTAGATTTCTTCCTCTAGCTCACTATGGAGAAAAGCCGTCTTCACATCTAGTTATTCAATCTCCAAGTCCAAATGGGCGGCCAGACCCAAAACAACTTGGATAGAAGACATCTTCACAATGGGAGAAAAGATTTCATCAAAATCAATCCCCTTCTTTTGACCAAATCCTTTTACAACCAATCTCGCCTTGTACCTTGGCTGTGAAGTACTTTCTTCTGTCTTTAGCCTAAAGACCCATTTGTTATTAAGTGCTCTCCTCTCCTTTGGCAACTCAACCAACTCATAAGTGTTGTTCTCATGTAAGGAATTCATCTCATCTTGCATGGCTTCCAACCGTTTTCTTCTCTCATCAAGTGAAATGGCCTCTTCATAACTTTCTGGCTCTCCTTCATTTGTAACTATCACCCACTCATTGGATGGATACCGTGTAGACAGTTGAGGCTCTCTTGATGTTCTTCTCAACTGTGGCTGTGGTGGTGGTTCTACATCAACATGCTCTGGTGCATCATTATCAACTGTAGGAACATCATCGGGCTCATGACCAATTGCATCACCATCATCATTCTTTACATCTCCCCCGTGATCAACATGGACAAATGGAACTGTACTCGGGCCACCTAGTACCTCACTAGAAGAAGAGAAAGAAGTACTAGGCTTTTCCATCTCATCAAAATCTTCTAGTGTCTGGTCTTTAAAGAACACCACATCTCTGCTCCTTATGATCTTCTTGTTCTTTAAATCCCACTATCTATACCCGAACTCATTATGCCCATATCCAAGGAAGATACACTGCTTAGTCTTGCTATCAAGCTTGGACCTCTCATCTCTAGGCACATGAATAAATGTCTTGCAACCAAACACCTTCAAGTGCTTGTAGGACACATTCTTTCCACTCCACACTCTATCTGGAACATCACCATCAAGTGCCGTGGAAGGACATAAATTGATCAAATCAGCTGCTGTCCTCATTGCCTCACCCCAAAATGACTTAGGCAATTTTGCATGAGAGAGCATACTAACAACTCTGTTGCAAATGGTTTTGTTCATTCTCTTTGCTACACCATTGTGCTGCGGTGTTTTGGGAGGTGTCTTCACAAGCTTGATGTCATAAGAATTGCAATACTCTTCAAATGACCCCCGGTATTCGCCACCATTGTCCGCTTTAATAGCCTTCAACTTCATCCCAGTTTCTCTCTCAACACTGGCATAGAACTTCTTGAACACATCAAGTACCTGATCTTTACTCTTCAACACAAAAGCCCACACTTTTCTAGAGTGGTCATCAATAAAGGTTACAAAATACAAAGCACCTCTATTGGATCTATCACTCATGAAACAAACATCAGTGTGAACTAAATCAAGAGCATCACTTTTTCTAGATGGAGAAAAAGTATGGAAAGACACTTTATGTTGCTTGCCAACTAAACAATGAGTGCAAGATTTAGACAAGGTACTTGACAAGCTTGGCAAGAACTCTTTCTTTGCAAGTAATTGTAGGCCTTTCTCACTCAAGTGCCCAAGTCTCTTATGCCACAACTCCATAGAGACTTCATACTTAACGGCATTTACTTCATCATAGCAAGGCTTTGCTTGAGTCCGGTAGAGAGTATTCTCCTTTTTCCCTTTTGCCAAGACAATTGCACCTTTTCCTCAAGTAAGCTTCCAAACTCCATTACCAAAGCTACTGTGATATCCCTCATCATCAAGAATACCGGTGGAGATCAAATTCAATCGAAAATCCGAAACATGTCTTACATCCTTGAGTAGCAACTTGAATCCAAGATTAGTTTCTAGACAAATATCACCGACTCCAACAATCCGAGCATCAGACTTGTTACCCATCTTCAATGAGCCAAAGTCACCACTCTTGTAGGTACTAAAGAACTCTCTAGAAGGTGTGACATGTCGGGAAGCACCACTGTCTAAAACCCATGTGTATTCTTTTTGTGCAATATTAATGCTCTCCTCCTCATATAGAAGGAAGGAATCATCTTTGAAATCAATTGCCACTGCACTTAAATCTTCTTTGGCAAACTTCTTGCTTTCTTCCTTTTCTTGATCTCTCTTGAAGCTTCTACACTCTCTTTGGATATGTCCCGGCTTATCACAATAATAGCATCTAATCTCACTTCTGAATTTGGAATTTCCTTTAGGCTTCCACTCTTTCTTCTTGTCACGAGACTTGGAATGTTTTCTTCCTTGAGGCTTTCTGCTCTTGCTTCTCCCCCTGTTCTCTATAACAAGGACCTCTGATTCAGTGGACTTAACCCCCAATTCTTTCCTTCTGGCAGCTTCATCCATCACACTATCCTTCACTGCATCTAAAGTGAGCTTTACAGCACGAGTAGAATTGCTAAGAGATATTGTCAAAGTCTCCCAACTGTCTGGCAAAGAACTCAACAAAATCAATGCTTGCACTTCATCATCTAGATTTATCCCCAAAGTAGTCAAGTAGTTCAAGATTCTTTGGAAGTTGTTTAAGTGCTCTGACATATCATGCCCATCTGAATACTTCAGGTTCACGAGTCTTTTAATAAAAAAAGCCTTGTTCTGCACACCCGCTTCTCAAACAAATCTTCCAGCTTCTTCCACAACTCATAAGCATCTGTGATTTGACTAACATGATGAACCACACTAACATCAATCCACTTCCGGATATTAGCAACAATTTTCCGATTCAAAGAGTTCCACTCTTTATCACTTGTACTTGCATTCTTTCGGCCCTCACACTCAATAGGCCCAAACAAGTCATTGCAATACAAATGATCCTCCATATACATCTTCCATACACAATAATTCGATGAATTGAGTTTTATCAAGCTAGCTTTATCCTCCATTTTTATATGCACAAGAAACCACAAACAATGAACCTTGGCTCCGCTACCAGTTTGTTGGGGAAAATCGCACCAATTCAAGACAACAACAATCAACCCCAATCAAATGCACAGTGGAATAACCCAATTAAACACTCTCCCCTCTTTGTGCCACCAAAATGAGATATCATAACCAAGCAATAAAATGCTAGCAATCAAAACCAACACAAGCACAACACCGAATACACGTGGAAAACCCCGAAGATGGGGTAAAAACCACGGGACCGAAGTCCGTCAATCTCTACTATCACAAATAACAATGGGTTTACAACAAATGTTCCTCTCTAGATAAAACTAGAGGCCAACATACTAGCAGTAACATCAAGACTAATAATCTTGGCTCTAACAACAAACTCATCACTATACAAGTGGATTACAAGCAACAAATTAGAGTGGAGGTGTGGGTAAGTCTCACTAAATGGGTATACATGAACACCCAGAAACATGAAGTTTCTCAACGATCAGCTCCGTTCACTTTTTAGAGCTTGAAGAGGAGAACAACATACTGAAATTTTATCCAAATCGGATTCAGTTTGCTATCCGATCAAGGCTTACAAAGAGGTGAAACACTCCCCCTTTTCTTCCCCTTTCAGCTCGTCAAAACTCCCACTCTCTCCTTCTATTTTTTTTCTTTCTTTTTGCTGCTACTGCACACAATACCACTCGCTACATTTTCATTCTTTTTTTTTGTTTTACCAACCAAGTCACATGTGTGACTTGTCAAATGGCCTTACACCTTTTTTTTTTTATTAACCAACATTACTTGTTTACCTTTGGTCCATGTGGGTTTGGACCTACCACAACGCTTTCTGTATCCAAAGACAACATAATATAGAATGTCCCGAGTAGTTACGTAATAAGTGTTTTTTTCCCCCTCTTTATCTCTTTTTTTTTAAAAAAAAAATAATAGAACTCTTGATTACAATTTTCTTGAGCTTAAAAGCACTTTCTTATAAGTAGTACCCAATAGGGATGAGCATTTAAAAATTTGGATTAGAATATCGAAATTTCGGTGTGTCCAATTCAAATTCAAATTACAATTCGAGATAGTTCGTACCGAATTATTTACTTATTTGGACACTATTTGGAATTCTAAATCAAGTACCAGTTGCAATGGGGATTCAGAATTTTTGGATTGTTCGGAATCTGTGTTCACCGTGGTTGTATTCATATTGTACTAGAGTGTTGTATTCAGATTGAAGGTCTCGAGTAGTTCTGAGACCATCATAGCCTATAAAAAAGAAAACATTCTCGTCACAATGGATATCCACCCAAATATTGTTCATACTTATCTTTTTTTTTTTTTTGTGAATTCTAAAACAATAAAGAACTTAGATTCTTATGATTCCAAAAGTGAGGAAGAGTTACGCCACTACTACACTTCGACACTACCCATTCTCCAATGGGACGAAGATAAAAAAAAATTGGAACCGAATCTGAATTATGCCCTTAAAAGTAATACCCATTCTTGCGTATATGGAACATGTCATGGATGATGACACTAACACTTACGGACATTTTTTTTTTTTTTTATGCACACTCTATTTCCCAGAACTTGAAGGTTTGAAAACTAGCCCTATCCAATCTCCTTTCTTACACCATCATCAGGATTCAGGCATGCGGGCACCCAGTGATAAGATTTTGTAGGATCATCCAGTTGACCGAACCACTGCAAAATGTAGACAGTCTCTCATCTTGATAATTGAGCTAGAGATGGATCAAATTCTAAAAAAGCCTGTAGATTATATATGGCTTCTCTATTAGTGTATGGGCTCTATTCGGTTCTTCTGGCATTCTTGGTGCCTGCTTGTTTCATCCACCCAGAGGACGTGAGGGTATGGGCTGAAATTATAAATTTGCACCCAAAAATGGGGTGGACCCGAAAACGTGGAGATATTCCGGATCGTGGACCTTTGGTTCTGTCTGTCAACCTGTTAGAGGCTTAAGCAAAACTTTGTACAGGAATTTCTTTTTCCCTTTCTGTGACGGCATCTTTACTTTCAGGAAATGAGGACCATTTTTGGATTTTTCTTCTTCAGGAGTGAGTCACGGAAACTTCTTC
>JAKUCV010002667.1:7779-22278 GCA_028386065.3 Turnera subulata | reverse complement strand
AGTACATCATGACTCAGAAGGAGCTTAACCTGCGACAAAGACGTTGGGTTGAGTTACTGAATGATTATGATTGTACTATTGAGTATCATCCTGGAAAAGCTAATGTTGTAGCAGATGCTTTGAGCCGGAGACAACCAGAAGATGCTTCCACGACTTACTCGATGTCCTCACTCATCGAGTTAAGGAAGATGGGAGTTGAATTGACAGTTGATGAGACAGGAGCTTTGTTGACACATATTGAAGTCAAGTCTAACCTGAGAGGCTGGATTGTGGAGTTACAAGATGGAGATCCCGACCTGATCAAGCTGAAGGAAGCAGTCCGTAATGGAGCTTTAATGTATCTTGCTGCTAATACAAGATCTGATATATCTTTTGTTATTAGTTTATTAGCAAGATATAGTTTTGCCCCAACTCGCAAACATTGGAATGAGATAAAACATATTTTTCAATATCTTCGGAGTACAATGAATATGGGATTGTTTTATTCATGTGGGTCCAAACTCGATCTAATTGGTTATGCAGAAATAGATTATTTGTCTGATCCACATAAAGCTCGGTCACAAACATGCTACTTGTTTACATATGGAGGAACTGCTATATCGTGGCGATCCACAAAGCAAAATATCGTTGTCGCCTCTTCCAATAATGCAGAAATTGTGGCCATATATAAAGCTAGTCTAGAATGTGTTTGGCTAAGATCAATAACGCAACATATTCGAGATTCATATGGATTGGATAGTGGGAAAGATACTCCAACAGCCATTTACAAGATAATACTGCTTGCATTGCCCAATTCAAGGAATGATACATCAAATGCGATCGGACAAAACACATATCACCAAAGTTCTTTTTCACCCATGATCTTTAGAAGAATTGTGATATTTGTGTTTAACAGATTCACTCAAGTGATAATTTGGCAGACCTATTTACGAGATCACTGTCTACTTCAACTTTTGAAAAATTGATAAGGAAAATTGACATGTGACGACTTCGAGACATCAAGACGGGCCAAAATGAGGGGGAATGAAATACGCACAACACTCTTTTTTCCTTCACCAAGTTAACGAGACAATTTTTCCTAAAATATATTCCATCCAAAATACAATGACATTCAAAGGGAAGTGTTATAAGTAAATTATGTTGAATGTCATTGTTGTCATCCAATAAAACTCATTTTTATCGTACTAATTCAATTAGACTACCATTTACCCTGCATAATTCCATTTGTCCTTATCTTAATACCATCTTCCTCTACCTAATATCTTTTTAATTTTATCTTATTAAATTAATTAATCTTATTTATTTTTATCATCTTATTTTCACCTATAAATAACCCCTTCATTCATACATACTTACTCGTTTGATTTCAAGACATAACTTCTCTTCTTTTTTTTTTTTCATTTCCATTAATCTTCCTCCGTCATTAATTATTCTTCATTTTCATATTATTATTGAAGTTGTAATCCTTCCAACAAAATTGTATTATTATCTTAATCAAGTCTGTATTATTCCATCGAATTTGTTCCCATTTCTATAACAACCACTAAAATGGCCATTTTTTCTTATTCTTTTAGAAAAGAGAAAGATAAGAATGAAAAGAAAAAGGGCAGTTATGATTGAGAATGACATCATAGATGGCACGTAAGTTGTGCAAATGACCACCACCCCCCACAACAATAGTCTGTTAATATACATTAATACAATTACAATATCTACCTCATACAAACAATCCCTGCTATTTTTTTTATTTTTTGTAACGCATGCCTAAACTGAAAAATGGTATGCTCATTCCAATGTTATCTCTGTAAAAGGGAGCCGCCCCAAAAAAAGGAAAAAAAAAAAGAATTCCATTCCATACCAAAACTCACACTAAAATGTTATCTCACAGGGGGCGTGGAATGTTCTTCCACGGCAGATAGCTTCTAGATTTTCTCCAGCGTAAGAGCAGAGTGGTGATACCTCCACGCCTGTTGGATCAGCAGCACAGTATGCACTAACAATTATACGCAGTACCATCTATGAAATACTAGTCCTTAGGATGATAGTTTGGAAAAAGATTAAACTTCACAACGTTTCTCCCATTTCAGTGCTTTTGAACAGGCAGATCCAAATTAGCAGGAGCTAGCAAGCTCATAAGCCAAAGAAAATTAAGCAAGAGACTCTATCCCCAGTGCTCTACTTAAAACAAAAAACTTAAACCTGTTTAGAACCAGCAATCATCTTTGTTATGATATCTTTTTCCCTGACTACCCCAAAAAAAAAGATTCTCCAGTAATCTACACAGCCCAGACCGTTCCAGTCTAAATACTGCAAAATGTCTTTTTTTCCCTCTATTATTTCTGTGCATTATCTTAAATATTTTTTAGCATGCTATCATAAAGTTCTTACAATAACACTGAGACGAAGAAGAAGAAGAAGAAGAAGGAAAAAAAAGAGACAGAATTACCAGTAGCATACAAAGGCACTGAATGCGTTAAGAAGCCGCCCGCGGCAACTACCCAACGAGAGTGGAGTCGAAGGACAAGAAGCTTAGCACTGTCCGGAGTGTCAAAATTTGACCCATTGGCATTTTTTACAGGAGCAAACTCTTCTTCACGGAGAACCTGCAGATCAGGACATTACAGTTTCAAGTTTGGAGTAGGAGCATTCATTTGACATGAGGCAAATAGGGGCATATTTGTAGTGACCTCAAAAAGAGCAGTCGAAGGAGCATATGGAAATGCATCAAATATGAATTGCTCTAGTTTTAATCCCATTGTATGTCCATGGATGGAAGGAATCTTTTTCTCCGCAAGATGGTAACTGCACTCACAACAAATGGTCTCATTAAAATTGCCAAAAAAAGGGAAAGATCAGAACAAACGTACAAATGTAAGATGCACCCCGAACATTGAAAATGGTTAATGCAACTATGGTGTGAGGAACCCCCCATCAATGGTCATGCAATCATCACAGGGATAATGGTATACAAAGTTGTACACAGTGCTTTCCCAAATTCCTCAACAACCTATCCAGAATGCAGGTAGTATAGAACAATAATTGCTTTACTGCTTTATAAGAGGTAGAAGAAAATTGTTTTAAATCAGAAGGTAGTGTGGCCATTCAATTCATAGAATCTCTGAATCCACCTGCTTTACCTACTACTGGAATATGTGAATCTCTCTTTCCAACCACACATCATTAATTAAATTCACTAGACTGACAAGCAAGCTGAGGCACAAACGGACTACTGTTCAAACGTCTTACCTTTAGAAACCAAGAGGAAAAATAGAAATTAAAAAAGTTTTGAACCAAGAGGAAAAATGGAAATTAAATTTTTTTTGAAATACTATGCCTTTAGTATATGACAATGCTGCAGGACAGGTAGCCAACAGATGTAGATTTCTAGGACTAGCTACTTACTGTCTACACTTTGATAGTTATTTCAACATGGCCAATAATAACATTACCAAAAACTCCCAGACCAGTCCGCAAAATATTACAGTAAGAAAATTTCACAGAGATTACACTGTGCATCACAAAGGGAAAAATAACTTACATGCTGTCGTTTTCAAGGCCATTTGCCACTTGATTTAAAAAGTCCACAGTAAACATGTGCAAGCACACCTGAAACCAAAAAGATCACAGAAGTTTAGACTCAGAAACTATGACAAAAAATTATGAGAACCTATAACTAATGAAGCACATTAAACATTATCGGACAAATTGAAATAAGGCTCATTCTTTAATATATATTCCTCCTACAAGTTTAAGATGAAAGCAGATACTATTTGGACACGGACGAGAAAGATTCAAAATCATCCCTTGAGTAATGCTTGCCCAAAGACAATGAAAATATCACTATGGCATTTTTATCTCCCTTTTTATTTCACCTTTCCTAGTTCTTGAGGAGAATCTTTGTAGTTATAAAACATAATTTGATATCAAGCATCGTTTTCATCATAAATTCACAAAACATTGTTTAACCATGACATTCATATATAAGACATAACTCTATAGGACCTGAGAAAGCCTACAAGCTCTTCCTGTAGATTTATGCTTTCTAGCAAAACAAATGGAATCAATTTCAAGCTTAAAATTGATATCAACTCAACATGTCTTAAACCCAACAAGAAAAGAAAACGGAAGGGAAATTGGACAAATTATAAATGAGTCTGGGTTAGCTAATGTAGGAAAGGTAAATTGCATTCTACTATATATTATGTATATATATATATATATATCAAATCCATCCAACAATATTCAATTCCAAGAAAACCACTGGAAACAAATAACTAGATGTATTCATCTGCATGGAATTATTAAAAACATAGCAACAGTTAAAACAACATGAAAAGAACCTATACATTACTCCAACAGAAACGTAGACGCCCCGATTGTTGATTGATTGCAGAAGCCAATGATTGATCCAATTCACTGTACTCAACAACAGTGAGGGGTCCACCTTTACCTCGCCTTACAAACACACCGACCTTCTCCTGCGGGTATGCCTGTTATGAACTTTTTTTAGCTTTTCAGATGCAAAAACATCCCTGAAGATTCTTACTGCATAAAACTTTTTGCATGAAAATAAAAAAGAGGAAGCTACAATACTAAAACTCTAGACATGCCATACTTCAAGCTTGCTTTTCCAGAAAGATAACAGAACCAAAACTGCAAAAGCTCCAATACAGTCAGAGGTTCTTTGATTAGTTTTAAGCACCTAGCAAGCCCCCTTGTGTATTCAGTGTCTTCAATCCTAACAACACAAATTTGTCGTAAAAGATGGGAAGAATACTTGAAGCAGAAGCAATTTGAACTATGTTTTAGAGCTTTATTGATAGTTCTCGCAAACAAGTTGAAACAAGGAAGGAAGATTAGTTACCTTTCGAACAACTTTTGCAGCAGCTGCCACACCTTTATCAATAAAATATCCTAAAAATGTTGGATCAGCTACACGAACCTGGTTCCAATATGCTCCATCACAAATGTTTTCAAAAGTATACGAAATTGAGGAACAAAAGAAACCACAGGAGAGAAAGAACTCACAAGGGCATTATCAACTCCATAACAATCCACATATTTAATTCCTCTAGAGGCCATATCTTCTAATAATTTTGAATACTTCAGGGCTGGGGAAGGATAAGGAATAATCAGAGACAAGATAAGACACACACCAAGGAAAGTTGGAAATTAATTCCAGTACCAGTAAGAATCATAATTCCCATATCATAAAGTTACCTGTGTATACTCCTCCATTACCATCTGGAGCCTTGGCCAGCTGTTTTTAGAAAATGAAACTTGAGTAAGAATCTCATTTCAAGGATGCTATAAAGGCCACCGGAGTTACATCATTTTTCTCACAAAAGAAAATGAGAGCAATAGGAAAAAAAAAAGTTTTACCCTATCTAGGAGGATAAAAAGTCAACTCTACTTGGTAAACGTTCTAACAAAAACATTAAATTAAGGCTTGTAATCAGCCCACTTATAACACAAAACATACTTTAGATCGAGTCTCCATGATGAATCTGCCATCTTTTGAAACACAGGGTATGGTGCCTTGCTGGAAGAAGGTAACCTACATCAAACATAACATCCAAGTAAAAACAAAAAGTAACCAAATGATGAGAAAACTTTCTTTTCCCACTAGCTTTCTTACTTGTTCTGCTTCAAGACAAAAATATTTATGACTTTCAAAAAATCTTCTTGTAGCTTCATCAGTAAATGGACTGGTCATTATATACCAATGTATTGATACTGAACCACCAGAACCTGTACATGATAAATTTCCATTCAAATAGCAATCTCTCTTACTAGGTTATGAAAATTCAGAAACTTACGCCCTACCTTCATTTGCAGCTTGAGCTGCAAGTCTTTGGACACATAAAATTCGCTCAGCTTGAAGTTGGAAAAGGGACTTCCCAGATGGAAGTCCAATATCTAGAAAGTGAACACCATAAAAGTGATCAACAAGTAACTGAAAAGAGGCTGAGCATATTTCATATTGCAATCTGTTTTTCATATCCTCAACAATATCTAACTGAACCCTATCTCAAGGCG
Organism: Turnera subulata; assembly: GCA_028386065.3. Taxonomy (NCBI): domain Eukaryota; kingdom Viridiplantae; phylum Streptophyta; class Magnoliopsida; order Malpighiales; family Passifloraceae; genus Turnera; species Turnera subulata. Next base: position 16,239 of record JAKUCV010002667.1, on the reverse strand, counting down.
ACTGCAGATATAAAAGAAGAATGAATCATTATAAGCAAAAGAAATACAAGCCTCAGAAACTACTCACTGAAACATCCTTTTGGATCTGAACTACCAAGCCGCGTTCCCTGCACATCAATAACCAGTCAAGCACACTAGTGAGGACTCCCACAAATACTCAACAACTCTAAAGGTACAAGTTCACGAAGCATAAAATATCATGCAGATAAGTGAGATATCTACTAAAAATCTGCAGCAACTCTCCTAATTGCAACTGTCCAGTAAGGCAAATACATCAATTAGACCATGTTTCCCAGTATGAGCCGCTAAACCCACGCAAGAATAGTAAATCCAAGATAGTAACATGGTGAAACATACAATGTAGATCAAATTAACAAAAAATGGGAGTGTGTGAACATTAGATCCACCTGAACCATGATCCACATATCTGTATCTTCTCTTTAGTTTGGCTTGAGTAAAAGTAATACTTCAGGGATCAGATAAACAGGACTATTACCCACTAGGCCAATAATATGTCCTGGATCTGAAACTGTACTCTAGAAAGAGTATGTTATTTACAACAGTCCAACGGCTAAAGAAATAAATTCCTTGAGACTGTAATGGTTTAAAAATAGTGAACACATCAGAATATGTACCAGAGAAACTGACGCTTCAGTGCAGTTTACCAAGTGCTAACCACGTGCCATGTAGCATATTTGTAAGTTTGATTTGTATAGCTAAACAGTAACAGTAATAAGGATTTTTATTTCAAGGGGAGAAACAGTTTCCTTAAAGCTATATTCTTTCCTTACTCAGTCCTAAAGTCGGAAAAAACTAGATGAACACATTTGTTTCAATAAATGATCAGCGAGATTGAAAAGTTCAAAGCCCGGAATCTGAAACGAACATTTAGTTTTGAAACGAACATTTAGTTTTATAGAAGCAATGCATGCTTCCCTATGTTAATAGTTGATCTCTGCATTCGGAATGTTGCTGATAAAAATGGAACCTTTAAAGAGCAATCATACAAACACGTGGAGGAGTAGAAAATGTGTGAAACCATGAATGCTAAAGGAGAGAAAGGAAAGCACAAAGCCTTTTTTTTGGTACCAATAATTATCCTCTAGTGGCGTCCTGAAAAAGGATAACCACTAATGTTTGTTATTATTATCAATACATATGCAGCAGAGGAAGACAAAAAAGGAAACTAGAAACGGAACCGTAGATTTGTCATTTATTTTGAAAGGAAAAAAAAAAAGGTGCATGCCATTCTGGAAAAGCACTTTGTATAAAGTCGAAGCAGGATATAATTTTGGGGAATAATAGAATATAATACAATATAAAAGAAAAGAATTAGTAAAAGCAGAAGGCGCAATGCCAATAATCAATTAATCAATCAATCAAAGAATGACTTGAGTACGGGGGAATAAACGCCGGTGACTGACAATAGTTTTGCATTAGGGCCATATCAGTAGAAAGAAAAGAAAAGAAAATCCAAGTGGAGGGGGAGGGGGAAGGGGAGGGTTTACTACCTGGCCGCCAGATAGTAGAAGAACGGCCACTTTGGCGTCAGAGATGGCTTTCAATCCCATCTTCCACCACCTCTCCCTTTCCTCGGGAGTTCTCTCCTCCACCGTGGACACACTGCCCTCCGGGACCGGCTCGATAGCCGCCACCGGCAGGCCTGCAATTTCACGTCACAAGCCAAGCCAAACAAACATGGCAGAAGCGTAAGAGAAATTTGAAACTGAAATACACTAGTGGAGTAGTTGTTGCTGTAGTAGCTGACACATATATATAATATATACAAATTACGTAACCACGAACCCTGAGATCGAAGGGAGCATCGGATAATCCGATCCATCCGGGGGAGATCCACGGCCTGCACATTCCAACAACAATCAAATACAAATCCTGTTTCTTTTTTTCTTCTTCTTCTTCTAATTTTCTCTAATTTTTTTTTTTAAAAAAAAAAGGAGTGGAGGGAGAGGAGAGAGAAAGAAAGAGAGAAAAGGAAATGACCTCTAAATCATTGACGAGGAGGTCTCGTTCCTCCGGGAATAGCTCATCCCAGAGGGCGAATACGCTCTCTTGGCCATAATCTTTGAGCCTCTCCAGCAAAGCCTGTGGCGGAGGCGGAGGCGGAGAGGGAGATGGGGGGGCGTTGTTGTTGTTGTTGTTGTTGTTCTCGATGATTGCGTCTCTCATTGTTGTTGGGTTGGTTTCGTCTTCAGTTTCGTAAACCAGATTACTCTACTCCACTCCAGAGATATTAGATGAGATGAGATGAGAATTAGATCTATATCTGTTTTCTGTTCCTGGTTCTATCTCTCTCACTGTTGTATTGTATTGTATTATTCTTAAGCGTCGATGGGTTGGGTAGTTTATAAATCTTTGGTTGCGTCGAAACTTAAGTAGACAAAGTTGGTTGGTTAATGGTTACTTGTAGGTAATTTGTAGGTGTGAGAGAGAGTGAGGGAAAGAAGGAAACAGTAGCGAAGAAGACAAGAATCATCAAGTCAGGTAGTCAGTCACTGCTACCTGCAACCAAAACATGACTTAGACCAGCCCCCCTCCCCATCTTCGTTTTGTTTTGTTTTCTTTCCATAACATATATATTTTGATTTCACTGTATATAAAAAAGGGTTAATTCTGGGTTAACAATGAAAGAATGAAACCCAGAAAAGAATGATAAAAAAGCATAAAGATAAAGTACATTAATGAATGATTTGCAAGTTGTACATGAAACCCAGAAAGCTAGTAAAAACAGAGAAATTTTATTCATATGTTCAATGAATTAATCCTTCCCCAACAGCAGTTACAAAAAGGGTTATATATTGCAGATGCACGAGGAGAAATGAAAGAATGAATTGAAAAAAAAAGAGAGGTTATATCCCATAGCATCCAAATCATGTAAGGTAGAAAACGAAGGGGAAGGAAAAGATAGAAACAGAAATGCGAAAGGAATAAAACAAGAACAAGAAATCAACAAACACTTTACCAGTGGGTGGTGCGCTAAACAACCCAACAGAGCCCCTTAAATGCAGCTTCAATCCACCTAAATGCCAGAATTAGGTGTTTGCCGATTTGTATCTCTCAATTAAAACAAAACCAAGAAAAAAAATTTCATTTCAGTTTGCAACAAAAGTTCATGATTTGGGGATTTAGTAACTTAGGGATCTAAGGATGGGACTTTGTATATCGAATCAGAAAAGGGAGTTGCTAATGCCTTGCGTCATTCATGGTGGAGGCCGGAGGTAAATTGTGGCGGCTTCTTCTGCTTCTACCGCTGAATTGATACTGAGGAGAGCAGAGAGGTGAGGATGGGGAGTTCTTGTTGTCTTCAAGAACAGGGTGGGGGTGGGGGATGACGGCAGAGGCAGGCCAAGAAGATGGCGGAGGCAGAGAGCGGGGGACGGCGGATGCAAAAGCTGGGCGACGGCGGAGGCTATGGCCTTTAGGGAGGGGAAGAGTTTGAGAGAGGGAGAGAGAGAGAAGGGAGGGCTTAACACTATTTTTTTTTTTGTCATAACATAACACAGTTTTATTATTTAGGGTGGATTGCAGGAAGGAGAGGCAAGGTAATTTTTAAAATTTTTTAACTGGTATTAATTAGGTGACCTGGTGAGGCGCAATAAATGTAGTTGAATTTTTTTAATTTCGGTACGGTTCGGTTAGCGTCGGTATACCTGTTGTGCCTAAGGATGGCAATGGGTCGGGGTCCCCGCGGGCGAAGGTTCCCCACCCCACCCCCGTTTCAGAAATGTTCCCCAGTTCCCATCCTCATTCCCCGTTCGGGGAGAATATTGCCCCATCCTCGTTCTCCGCGGGGAATCGGATCCCCACGGGGACCCCATTCCCCAATTTGATAGATAAAAATTGGTAAAGTATATATATTTTTTAAAGTAATCAAAGTTAATTTATAAACAAATTTAATTGTTTTGGCTTACATGATTCAAAATATAAGACAATAAAATTAAAAATTATTACTAGTTTAATTATTTTGGCTTATATGATTCAAAACATAAGACAAGATAATTAAAGATGGTTACTAGTTCATTGTCTCTACTAGAACACTAAAATAAAATCAGTTGTTGCATTCAACTAACTCAATAATTGCATCTCAAAAATTTTGCCTACACCCCAATTCCAACTTATTGGTTAATCGGATAATGACTCAAGGGTATCTTTGTATATTTGCTTATTTCGGGGTCCCCGTGGGTCGGGGGGAGCACTCCCCGCCCCCATTCCCAAATTCCCCACGGGGCCAAAATGTCCCCCATCCCTACCCCCGCGGGGGGAAAATTGCCCCCATCCCCGTTCTCCATTCGGGGATTCCCCGCGGATTCCCCGTTAACAGACATCCATTGCCATCCCTAGTTGTGCCCGATTCTTACCGCAGCCAAATCGGTATGGTATTATACCGAACTAAGGGTATAACGACCCCCTCAAATACCGACATATACCCGTACCGAATGACTCGGTATCGGTTCGGGCCGGTTCGGGCCGGTATTTTTGCTCTCCCCTAAATTGGGAATACGATTTCGCAACAAGATTGGGGACGGCTGGGCTGTTAATCGATCGAAGAGGAGGAGAAGAGAAAGATTGGAGAAGAGACGACAATTACCTGGAGAAGAAGAAGAGAGAGGGTGTGTGGCTCTCACTGGGGCTCTTCAACGAGAAAAAATACTTTTATTTGGAGGGATAGTTTAGGAATTACGAAATCTGGGTTGAAAAAAGCTTTTATTTTCAAGCCTTTCCAGCCTGGCACTCCGATTCCGATATCCGAGCTGCATGGAAATTGGCAATAAAAGCTGAGGCTTTGGTGTTGATACGAGGATCAGGAACAGCATTAAAAGCTGAGGCCTTGTCATCGTCATAAGGACGGACCTTGTGCGAACTAATCTCGTCATCATAGTTGTCAATGTCTCCCCTTCGAGGCCTCCGCGACTTGAAGATGGTAAAGACCGGGAATGAAGAAGAAGAAGAAGATTTCTTTTGCCTGTTGCCACCCATGTTCTTGAGTTCTTCTTGGTCTTTGGTTAAGAAGAGGTTAAGGGTGTGTGCTTAACTTAGGAATGTAGCTAGCTAGCTACAAGAATTAAGAGGAAGGTGGGAGCTAGCTAGGAATTAGAAAGATCAAGAAGATATTCGATTTTTTCTTTTTATTACAAAGCCCATAGACATGATTCACGTGTAAGTCTTACTTTTTTGCATCAAACCCATGTTAGTTTTTCTTTATAAAATCAAGGACCACGGATTTTGTGCTCATAGCTAGTGAGCTTGTTCACTAAAGTGAGGGTTCTTCTTTACCCTACTTTAGATTCACTCATATAATGCTCCTCAAAGTGCAAAGAATCTCAAATTTTGCTTCAATAGTACACCTGAGAGCTAGCTATGGTATAATTGAGAAGATCTTCAAGAGAGCATCAACCATCTATAAGGTATCCATCCAATGAGTGGGTGACAGTTACAGATGAAGGAGAACCAAAAAGCTATGAAGAGGCCATTTCACTTGATGATAGAAGAAAATGGTTGGAAGCCATGCAAGATGAGATGAATTCTTTGCATGAGAACAGCACTTATGAGTTGGTTGAGTTGCCAAAGGGAAGGAGAGCACTTAATAACAAATGGGTCTATAGTCTAAAGACGGAAGAAAGTACTTCACAGCCAAGGTACAAGGCGAGACTGGTTGTGAAAGGATTTGGTCAAAAAAAGGGGATTGATTTTGATGAAATCTTTTCTCCCGTTGTGAAGACGTCTTCTATTCGGGCTGTCTTGGGTTTGGCTGCCCATTTGGATTTGTGAAGACAGCTTTTCTCCATGGTGAGCTAGAGGAGGAGATCTACATGAAGCAACCGGAAGGGTTTGAAGTCAAGGGAAAAGAAAACCTTGTGTGCAAGTTGAGGAAGAGCTTATATGGTCTTAAGCAAGCTCCGAGGCAATGGTACAAGAAGTTTGACTCCTTCATGATAGATCATGAGTTCAACAGGACTACCTGTGATCATTGTGTCTATATCAAGAGGTAATTTGATGATAATTTTATTATCCTCTTGCTATATATGGATGATATGTTGATTGTTGGCCATGATGCAAAGAAAATCCGAAGTTTGAAGAAAGCTTTGAGTAGTTCATTTGCAATGAAGGATTTGGGACCGGCAAAGCAAATACTTGGCATGAAGATCTCTAGAGACCGAAACAAGAAGAAATTGTGGTTGTCTCAAGAAAGATACATCGAGAAGATTCTTGATAGGTTCAACATGAGCAAGGCAAAACTGGTGTGTTCTCCACTTGCAGCTCACTTTAGGCTTAGTTCCAAGCAAAGTCCTACAAGTGACCAAGAGAAGGAAGAGATGAAGAAAGTGCCTTATGCTTCAGCCGTGGGTAGCTTGATGTATGCCATGGTGTGAACTAGGCCGGATATTGCCTATGCCGCTGGTGTTGTTAGCCGGTTCATGTCTAATCTTGGTAAAGAGCATTGGTCGGCCGTGAAGTGGATATTACGGTATCACAGGGGTACTTCTAGTTTGTGTTTATCCTTTGGCCATGGAAGTCCGATACTTGAGGGGTATACGGATGCGGATATGGCAGGAGATGTTGATTCTAGGAAGTCTACTTCTGGGTTTATGATGACCTTTGCAGGGGGAGCTGTATCTTGGCAATCTAAGTTACAGAAGTGTGTAGCATTGTCTAGTACAGAGGCCGAATACATTGCCCTGTCAGAAGGTGGAAAAGAAGTGATATGGATGCAAAAGTTCTTACAAGAACTTGGTCTTAGTCAAGACAAGTTTGTTTTGCATTGTGACAATCAGAATGCCATCCATCTCAGCAAGAACCCGACCTTTCATTCAAGGTCCAAGCACATTGAGGTGCGGTATCAATGGATAAGAGAAGCCATTGAGATGAAGCAGCTATGTGTTGAGAAAATCCACACGGATGATAATGGTTCTGATATGATGACCAAGCCATTACCAAAGGAGAAGTTTGTTTTCTGTCGGAAGTAAGCTGGCTTGGTAGAACCCTCCATGTGAACTTGGAGGGGGAGATTTTTTGGGTGGGTCCAAGCTCACATGGACCAAACCTAACTTTTGTCAGGGACTAAAGTGTAAAAGGTGAAAAATTGAGGGACCAAAGTGAAACTTTGGCAAAATATTGTTTATTTGAATAATTGGTGTGTATGGGCAGAGTATGCGACAGAGAGAAAAGAAAAAAAGAGGCAGAGGCTGGGCAGCGAGAAAAGAAAAAAATAGAGAGGAAGAAGAAGGTTTTCTTCTAATCTTTCAAGCAATGATCGGATGGTGATTTCAAGCCCGATCGTGATGAAATTTCAGTATGTTGCTCCTGGTCTCAAGCTCTACAAAGTGAACGGAGTTGATTATTCATAGACTCCATGGTTCTGGTATTTCTTGTATACCCTTTTTGTTGAACTTTGTAGTTATTTCTCTCTTGATTAGTTAAAAAAAAAAACCATCTATATGGTGAGGTAGTTGTTGTTGTTGGAGCCAAGACTTGTTGTTTTTTATGTTGATTTGATGTTGTAGTCTTTAGTATGAGCTAGAGATGAACAATTGATTGTAAGCCCATTATTGTTGATAGTGGAAGATTGGTGGACTTTGTCCCGTGGTTTTTACTCCGTTTTGGGGGTTTTCCACGTAAATTCGGTGTGTTGTGGTTGTGTTGTTGCTTGCTGCTCATTACTTGATTGCTAGCATTGGAGTTATTTTAAATTGATATTTTATTTTGATTAAACAAAGAGGGGAAATTGATAGTGCCAGGAATATTTTCCCAACACCATCCATACGGTAATAATAACATGATTTTTTTCATACCAAAAAAAGTGTTGACCCGCATGATTTCTTTCCTTATTACTCGTGATTTCTTTGCTCATTATTGTTTTCGAACACTCCAAACATGGATTTATTTATTTAATATGATAAATGTAACGGAAACGTATATGCTTCTTCTTAGGAATTTGATTATATATTAGCGCTATATACTAAAAAAAATAAACTTCCTATTTGAGGCCAACAATTATATGGTGAGGCCAGTGCGTTCCACTTCATCTTTAGGTATTTTTTCATTTTGTACATGGTATGCATTCCTTTCCTAGCATATGATAGACTCGTATTGGGTTAATATTTTCCTATTTCCATTTTCATATATTCGCGTGTTTGGTGTCTAATTTTATCTTGGAAATTGAGAAAATGGACATTAAAACTACTCTTATAAGATATTGGCTGTGTATTAATATAATGGATACATACATACATCACCAAGTATTCCTCCATCCCATCAAACCCAAACCTACTCAACTACTTAAATCCTTGGAAATCTTTCTCTCCCCCAAAAGTTGATCCAATTTCTTTGGCTTCCAATCAATGAAGGCATCCCCACAAAAGATGACATGCTACTATCTAGGCTGAAAAACATCCTGTCATTTGTTGTTGACATGTAATAACTAATACAAAAGGCTTTGGTCTA
>JAKUCV010002666.1:190687-245461 GCA_028386065.3 Turnera subulata | reverse complement strand
TCATTGTCATTTTCTACTTTCTCTTCTCTTTACATTCAATTTGCCATTTGCTCTCTTATCAATCTTCAATTTCAATATTGTTTCTCTTCATTTATTTTCTTTGCCATTAGATTGAATCGATTTATATCTTGCCTAGTCTCTGTGGATACGACCTTGAGTACCACGACGATTCTGTGCACTTGCAGGATTGACCACATCACTTATCTCCAACGGTGACGGTTGGCAGTGACGGCGAGCAAGTGAGCAGGAAGGGAGAGGGAGGTAGTGGCGGGCTGTGGTGGTTCACGGTGGCAGTGCTCACGGGGGAAGAGGAAGGAAAAGAAAAGAAGAAGAGGGGAGATGAGGGTGTGGGGCTGTCCAAAACAACGGCGTTTTGGGGCTGATGTGTTTGTGTCTTTTTGTTTTTCTTTTTTTTTCCTATCTTCTGGTTTGTTTTTGCAAGAGAGTTGCACTAGGTGTTTGAGTTTTGCAGGAGAAGGGAAGGTTACTGGAAGAGGAGCTGGGCAGTGGGTAGTGTGGAAGCAGATGAAACAAAGGTAATAAATGTGCATGGTACTGGTTGAGCACGGGTTAGACAAGCAGCTCGCAAGCTTCACAGGAGAAGGCGGCTGCATAATTCAATTATGCAGTCGTGTCCCGTTCAGACCAGAAAATAACTATAATACCCCCTTGACTTTATTTCTGGTCCGATAATTCGAGGATAAACCTGACTTTTCTGAAGATTCCTGGACCCGAAAAATACCAGCTCTGGTCCGTAAAATCCGCAGAAAAATCTAGGACGTGGGGTAAGAGTCGGTTTCAGAATCCGATGCATAATTTACCCTGAAATAATTACCCAAGATTATTTTTATATGGTAAATTACTGTACAAAGTATTTTACAGTGCGGTAAAAATATAAATTTTTACTCGGGCTGTTACATTTATAATAATAATATAAATAACTATTTCTTTATAATTCATAAATGTTTAATAAATACATACAAATTTTTATAATATCATAAATAATTAAGCTTATAACATTCTTATACCAAAAATTATTTTTTACCAATCATGTATCATTACTTTTGTTAAGGATAGAAGACACAGTGTGTCCTTTCACTTTTCCAATTTCAATGTTTATGTCCCTCTTTTTTTAATTTCAAACTTTATATCCCCGAACTTGATGGAAATAGAGCAATGTCGTCCAAAATCCCTGCAATTGCCGGTTGTCCAATCAGAAGCCGCCACGTGTCTTGTAGGGGCCGGGCCCCGCGTCCAAGTGGAAATGTTTTCATTCCCCTCCTTATTTTCCATAAAATGTGGATTTTTCGAAAATGAAAGAAAAGAAAAAAAATATTTTTTTAGTGGTTGGCATTAATAAAACTCTGCAATTCCTCATTTCCCATAACCAATAACCCATTTTTATCGTTGTTCTAATTCTAATAATAACAAAAAAGGAAAAAAAATGTTGAGGATCGCCAAGAAGCAAAGCCCTATCCAGTCACTGACACAACACCACTTCCTCCTCGACCAAGGGCAAGGGCAACGACAACCAACCCAAGAAGGGCTCCCAGGTCAACACCAAGAAGGGCAAGTCCCCTAGCGGAGGCGCCCGCGTCTTCTCCCGCCAGGACCAGGAGAAGTTCCGATTATACGAGGACTGCATCAACGCCCCACCCCGGTCCGGTTCCTCAAGCCCCGAAAGCAAAGACCAGATCAGGGAGAAGGAGATCCTCAAGAAAGGCGCGAGGCAGGCCATGGGCGTCCCCGACACGTCGTTGGCCATGAGCACCTGGGGCTCGTGGACATCGACAAAGTCCCCAAGTACGAGCACACGGAGGAGGACGGGAAGCGGCTGGCCAAGGAGTATAGCAGGGTTCTGATGCGACGGCAGAGGGTGCGCCAGGCGCGGAGTCGGGGCTGCTTCAGCTGAAGAAGGAGGCCATCGAAGCCTTGTCGGAGAAGTTGAGGGCGGTCGCGTTGGTACCGAACTTGACGCTGTTCCCGAAGGCGAGGTTTATGGCAACCTTGATGCCGCCGATTGAAGGGTATATTGATGAGATTAATGTGGCGAAGAAGGGGACAGGGAAGGAGATTGCCAACCGAGATTAATGCGGCGATTGAAAATGTTTTCATTCCCCACAGCGCACTAAACAGCCCAACCATTAAAAAAATATTTTTTTTCTTTCATTTTCGAAAAAATCCCCATTTTCTGGAAAATATGGAGGGGAATGAAAACATTTTACACCTGGACGTCAGGCCCGACCCCTCCAAGATACGTGGCGGCTTGTGATTGAACAACCGACAATTGCAGGGATTTTGGACGATATTGCTCTATTTCTATCAAGTTCGGGGATAAAAAGTTTGAAATAAAAAAAAGAGGGACACAAACATTGAAATCGAAAAAGTGAAAGGACACACTGCGTCTTTTAACCCTTTTGTTGATCGTACCAATCTTGTTCCCCAAACATCTTCCCAGGCAAGGCCGCCACGTGTCACCTCGTGAGTAGCGGAATGTGAAATTTTGATTTTGTGGAAGAAAATTTTAAAAAATGGGACCCATACCAAAATTCCATGTGTTCGCTACTAACAAGACTAACACGTGGCATCCTGATGTTGCTCTAAAGTTCAGTTGATGAAAACGTGTAAGGATAGACCATGACAATTCGGAGTCTTTGCTTCTTGAGACTAAGTCAGGTACAATAAGTGAAGTTCATGTAATAAGCAAGAAAGGAATTGACCAAGACAATTATCACCACATACTTACTACCCAACTATATATATAGAAACTAATGTGCATTGTAATTAGTTGTGGATAAAGTTTCTCTAAACGCAACATCCATGTTGTTCTAAACAAACAATATGCTACTCTTCTGCAAAGGAAAAAGAACAAAAAGCGTTAGCATGAACCCGTGTAAAACAAAACCTAAGGTACCAACTATAACTCCTACATGGATCATGATGATCTAGTAGGTACAAACTAATTCTCTGATCCTTTTAGCCTCGAATTGATTATTTAAACCCTTAGGTAACTTGCCAGACCTCTAAAATTCTTTTTACCATGTGTTAAGTATAGAACTAGGGATTTAGAGGAGAAGAGAAGTAACACTATCTCTCTCAGCTCTCATTTCTTTGCTTCTCATCTCTCTTCCTCAATTAAATACATACAGTTATTGACTAGATATTGCTAAGATGAGTTGCCAATAATATAAAGAATCGGCGCACCGGACAGGTTATGGTGGTTATTGTGTAGATGTCTGCCAATGTTTTGATTTTGTGTTGGTCGTGGGAATTTACTGTACATTAGGGTAGCCGTGCGAATTGTCATTCATTTTAATACATAACAACTATTCCTCCCTTAAAGAATCCTCCTCACAAGGATCAAATACAAAAAACGAATCAATTAAATCTCAAACACAAAATGAAATATTTAATATTGAATTGTCTGAACACAAGAACTCTTAGTCTTCATCTGCAGCTTGCACTCAATTCAAAGTAGCGTTGAAGTTAGGAAATTGTGAACATATGAAGGTGAAGTCCTCCTCTGGCTCGGAATTTGTCCACTGCACCAAGCCCTGAGTTACTGGTAGATTGTTCCTGGGAATATGATGTGCATGAAGTTACATATATTTTACAGAGCACACTGTCGTCTTTTGGCCTTGAATTCATTATTAATTCATGCATTTAGATGTAAAACCGCTTACTTTCTTTCTAAATCCTACTTTCCTTACCCTTGGATGTTTTCAGGTGCAATTTGGCGCTATTTGGAGCATATTTGGCAATTTTTGGGTCAGCAGCACCGCTGTTGAAGAAACTGGACCAATTGCCTACCAGCGCCGCTGTGATGAAATACCTGTTCTTTAACCTTTTCCTTCAAGAGAATCTTTTGCTTTGGTGGAGATTTGACGATTATAGCCCAAAACCATCGAGGCACTGTGAAGAGCACTGTTCCAGTACTAATAGCTAGCCTGACAGCGCCCCTGCAGTGGGTACTGGCATCAATACCCTATTTTTACTAGGGTTTGCGCCTACAAGTCAGGATTATTTAAGAGGGGATGCACCTAGGCACTCCCAGCAAGGAAAGTAGATTTTTTAAGTATCCGGGCATGCAAACTTGACAATCAAGTGCAGCGGAAAAACCCAGAAACCTTGGAGGATCCAAGTGAAGCAACTAAATCGAACAACAAAAATGAACATACCTGAAACGGCTAGGATCTTTCACCTAACTGAAGAACCGAATCAGCTAGAGCAAGAAGGATATCCTACTCCTCTACGGCATCCACAAGAACCATCAATCACAGGCCGGAATCGTCTCACGATCTCCAACCCCCGAGCACCCCCGAAACGTGGTGCTAGCTACGGATTTCCGGGAGCATAATCTTGTGGCTTTGTGTTCTTCTTTCTTTCTCAAAGAAGAAAAGGGTAATGGCATGTGTTTTCTCTGAAAATTTGCAGGAGCAAGAGAGAAAGAAGGTCAAGAGTAAACTGATTACTCTCCCCAATTAGTGCTAATAGACAATAGGATAATGGCCAACATGATGGCCCATTATCTTATATGATTATGTCTCCACATAACCATGTCTCTACTAATGTACAACCACTCATCACAGCACTAATTTGGTCTAATAATTCTGTCAATCACTGAACCAAACCAGCTCAAAACGACCCTGGTCCAACCACGGTCCAACCATGGTCTAACCACACCTGGTTGAACTATGGTCCAACCACGGTCCAACCACCTGCTCGAATCAACGATTCTATATGTGTGACCCTGTAGGCACTCGTAACGTTTGGCAATAATCATAAAATCTCATTTTACAATTATAAGCAAAGAGCGGCGTCTAGCAACACATCATTGCTACCCAAACGACAAGATCAGTACTGATTCAATATGCCTCGGAAACATGTCATCGTCCTTTCGTCCCATTATCAAGATTAAACCGAGACATGGAAAACGTCAATCTCGTATATGTTTAATCTTAGTTTCGTGATCCCCGAATTAACTGTGTAAAACGGATCCTAATGATATCACCATATCATATCATCCGAGCACGGCCATGCATTTACAGTTCAACACTATCAAGAGGCCCAACTGATATTATACCCGTTATATGGGTCGGACGAATCCCATCTTGATCAATCAAAACCCACTACACATTTATGATATACCCAATGATTACCCTTAAGTCTACCCAGTTACGGATGACTAGGAAAAATATCAAAGTATACGACTCATATGTTTGGAACCTTGATGATCTCAGGTCTAAGGACAATACATATAAGAACCACTAATGACAATCATATAACGTTCCATGTAGGGTTCTTATGTGGGTCGGTCCAGTCCACAAGTTCTCTAACTTGTACCCGTATGTAGAATTCATATCTTATATAATTCTCAACATACGCTAGTCTTAATTTATTATTACAACCCATCCATAATAATAATCGACTAGGGACATTTTAAGAATACAAAGTATTCTAGGGTTATAAATATGTGCAAGCGATTATCTCATAATCATATTTATTGGAATAACCTCAATGTATATACATGACTACAATCATCCATTGATTGGCTTTTCGGCATATTACTAACAATCTCCCACTTGCACTAAAGCCAATCATCCATGTATCTAGTACCAATGGATGTAGCATGACCATCATGCTTCTGCTGTGTGAAAAGCTCAGCCAAAGGATCTGCTACATAGTTCTCAAAAGGAACTTTGTAGAGCCTCAGTTGTAAAGTTGGCAACTGTTTCCTGCTTGGAACTCTTCCAGCATACAGTACCACATCCAAGACAAAAAAACACATAACCTTACTGCGACCTAAAGTCATCCCTATCGGTTTGGAAGCTAGCATCTGTGTAACCCTTTACAACAAGCTCATCAACGCTTCCGTAAACCAAGAATGCATCCTTAGTCCTTCTCAAGTACTTAAGCAAGTTCTTAACCGCTATCCAGTGACTCTCACCTGGATCAGATTGATATCTTCTTGTGACACTCAAAGCATATGCGACATTCGGTCGAGTACATAACATGGCATACATGATAGATCCTATTGCAGAAACAAAAGGAATCTTACTCATCCGCTCTCTCTCCTTAGATGTACTAGGACATTGATTCTTTGAGAGTGATATGCCATGTGACAAGGGCAAGAATCCTTTCTTGAAATCTTGCATGCTAAACCTCTTTAGCGCCTTGTCAATATTCGTACTTTGACTTAGCCCGAGAAACGTTTTGGATCTGTCTCTATAGATCTTTATACCTAACACTTAGGCAGCTTCTCCTAAGTCCTTCATCGAGAAATTCTTCCCTAACCAAGTCTTTACAGACTGTAGTGTCGGAATGTCATTCCCAATGAGTAGAATGTAGTCAACATATAACAACAAGAAAACAACAGTGCTCCCACTAACCTTCTTGTAAACACATGGTTCATCTTCATTTTTAATGAAACCAAACTCTTTGATTACTTCATTAAAACGAAGATTCCAACTCCTAGAAGCTTGCTTCAACCCATAAATGGATCTTTGCAACTTGCATACCATATTAGCATTCTCTGGATCGACAAAACCTTCAGGTTGTGTCATGTACACATCCTCTAAAAGATTTCTGTTAAGGAAAGCGGTTTTGACATCCAATTGCCATATCTCATAATCATAGTATGCCGCTATAGCCAATAGTATCCGGATGGAATTAACCATGGCAACTGGCGAGAAAGTTTCATCATAGTCAATACCATGAATTTGCTTGAAACCTTTCGCAACCAATCGTCCTTTATAGGTAATCACATTACCATCCATGTCGGTCTTTTTCTTAAAGACCCAGTTGCACCCTATGGGTTTTACCCCTTCAGGTGGATCAACCAAGGTCCATACCTTGTTTTGATACATGGATTCCATTTCTGAATTCATGGCTTCTAGCCACTTCTTAGAGTCCGGACCCGTAATGGCCTACTGATAGGAAATGGGCTCATCCTCATCTGTGAGCATCACGTCACCAGTATGTGTCATGAGAAATCCATATCCCTCAGGCTCGTACCGAGTCCTATCCGACCTACGCGGTCCATGTGTTACAGGCACAGGATTCTCATCCACAATACCTTGTGGTTCCTGTCCTTGTTCTATCTTTGCCTCATTATCTCGATCTTCTTCGAGTTCTATTTTCCTCCCACTGACTCTTCTAGAAATAAATTCTCTTTCTAGAAAAATAGCAGTCCGAGCAACAAACACTTTGTTCTCGGTTGGATTGTAGAAATAATACCCTTTAGTTTCCCTAGGGTATCCTACAAAGAGGCACTTATCGGATTTAGGGCCGAGTTTATCTGATGCTTCACGTCTCACGTAAGCCTCACAACCCCAAATTCTCATAAAAGACAAATTGGGACGCCTCCCAGTCCAAATCTCATATGGTGTCTTTTCAACGGATTTAGATGGAACACGGTTAAGTGTAAATGCAGCACTCAATAATGCATGTCCCCAAAAAGAAGAAGGAAGGTCAGCTTGACTCATCATCGAACGAACCATGTCTAACAAGGTTCAATTCCTCCTTTCAGATACACCATTCCATTAAGGCGTACCTGGTGGAGTGAGCTGTGATACTATACCACACTCCTTTAGATGATCAAGAAATTCTCGGCCTAAGTATTCACCTCCTCGATCTGATCGAAGCATTTTAATACTGTTGCCGAGTTGATTCTGTACTTCATTCTTGAATTCTTTGAACTTTTCAAAGGATTCTGACTTGTGTTTCATTAGATACACATAGCCATATCTATTGAAATCATCAGTAAATGTAATGAAGTATTGAAATCCACCTCTAGCTTGTGTCGACATAGGTCCGCATACATCAGTATGTATAAGACCTAACAAGTCCGAAGCCCTTTCACCTTTAGCAGCAAAAGGAGCCTTCGTCTTCTTGCCTAACAAACATGACTCGCATGTCTCAAATGATTCAAAATCAAATGAGTCTAAAAGTCCATCTTTATGGAGTTTAGAAATACGAGTCTCGTTTATATGGCCCAATCGACAATGCCTAAGATAGGTTTCATTAGAATCGTTCATTCTAACCTTCTTCGTATTAACGTTATAGATTGCGGTTTTTAGGTTAAGAACACACAAACAATTGCTTAAATACGCACCACCATAATAAACATCATTGAAATAAATAGAACAACAATTGTCCTACATTACAAATAAAAAACCTTTCTTGTCAGGACAAGACACAGAAATCAAATTCCTGCTTATGGTCGGTACATAATAACAATTGTCTAGTTCTAAAACCAAACCACTCGGTAAGGTAAGATAGTAAGTTCCTACGGCTAATGTGGCAACTCTTGCTCCATTTCTGACACATAGGTCTATCTTACCCTTTGCCAATCTCCTACTCTTTCTCAGTTCCTTCACATTTACACAAATATGAGAACCATATCCGGTATCTAATACCCATGATGCTGAGATAGAGATATTAGCATCTATAACGAAAATACCTGAAGCGGAAGTCTTACTTCCCTTCTGCTTCTTTACCTCTTCAAGGTAAACAGGACAGTTACGTTTCCAATGACCGGACTTTCTTGCAATGGAAGCATTGACCTTCCTTTGCAACACCACCTTTGGGTTTCAGCACTTGTGAAGAAGATGCACCAAACTTTTTGGCAAATTTCTTCACCTTGGCCTTACCCTTTCCCTTGCTACTTCCAACCATCATAATGTTGTTGGATTTGTTTGCCTTCATCTGTTGCTCAACTGTTCTTAACATGTTGAGCAACTCAGACAAGGATTTATCAAAATGATTCATTTTGAAGTTTATGACAAATTGGCTGTAACTATCCGGCAATGATTGCAGGACTAGATCAACAGCCAACTCCCTCTGCAAAGGAAAACCAAGACCCTCAAGGCTCTCAATGTATCCAATCATTTTGAGCACATGAGGTCTCACCGGTGATGACTCAGCCATCTTGCATTGGAACAATGCCTTAGAGGTCTCTTACCTCTCAGGTGTTTGATCACATCGAACGCCCCCAATTACTCATGTTGCTTCTGAAGCTCAGAGTCCATGGTTATAAGCATAAGGCATGAGGCATCCAATGCATCATCAAGATGCTTCTTGTAAGCATCCCTTCCTGCCCTAGAAGCACTAGGCGCCGGTTCATTTGGAACAGGCCCTTCGAGGACATATAACTTCTTTTATTGTTTAAGGACTATCCTCAAGTTGCGATACCATTTTAGGAAGTTATTCCCATTCAACTTTTCCTTCTCAAGGACAGATCGCAATGATGTTGTGCTAGTGTTTTGTGCCAAGGAAATTCTACAACAATGATCAACTCACACAAATAAGAGTCATGCATACAAAATCATTTAACAAGGAATTCTATTAAATGATGCTCCTACTATGAAAATGAAATAATCATGAGTAGGCCAAGATCCATATTTCACTACAATATAAGTCAGCTTTGGCTGATCGCCTACATCATAGCTATTTAGGTAGACAACTCTTGTCAATTACATCTCATGTAACTCTTGGACAGCTGAGCGAACAACACTTGTTCTTGTCTATCTCATAGACATTACTCAACTCCTTGCCTCTAAGTCCTTAATCCTATTAAGATGACCTAGTTAAGTCCAAACCCACAATATGCAGTTCAGATATTACAGTTATCCAGTTGCACCTTGCTAGGATAAACATTGGCACCTTGCTTTGGCAAAAACTACCAAGTGTTGATCTAAGCAATGATGAGTGCATATCATGGAAGGCAACTAAGAACTTAATATTTACATCAAAATATGTTCAAACATCACATGCATATAATCAACAATTCATACATTGATGTTTTGTAAATTTGGAAACCAAAAATACATGTGAACATCGATGTCTAACTTGAACATCGATGTTTTGAGATTCTGATTCTCCTAACTACTTGGCAGCACTCAGTATTTCGGCCATATCCAAAGCTGTAGAGCTCGGTTTGGTGCAATCTTGGTGTCCCGGGAAAGCTAAGAAGTAGTTCTACAACGTTTCTATTCAGGTCAGACACCAATTCAGCCTCCTTCTGCCCCGAATTCACTGTTCAAGTCACTGGATTCCAGAACATCGATGTTTAACCCTTAAACATCGATGTTTGAAGTTTCCGAATCCACAGAACATCGATGTTGACATTCAAACATCGATGTTGGAGGTTGCCGAACCCTTAAAACATCGATGTTGACAATCAAACATCGATGTTTGAGGTTGCCGAGCCTCAGAACATCGATGTTTACGATCAAATATCGATGTTTGAGGTTGGCGAATGCATAGAACATCGATGTTAACACTTAAACATCGATGTTTGAACTTCTAGAACTCAAGAACATCGATGTTATGAGAGTTTTGGAACTTCAAACCAATTTGGCCGAGCTCAAATAACATCGATGTTGTAACTCTTAACATCGATGTTGTTGAGTGTTTTGCATGAGAACATCGATGTTGGTCACACAACATCGATGTTATGAACATTCAGCCGAGGCTAAACTTCATCAGAACATCGATGTTTGTCACACAACATCGATGTTGTGAAGGTTCGGCCAAGGCTAAACTTCATGCTAACATCGATGTTGGTCTCACCAACATCGATGTTATGGCCTAGCTGTACTAGAACGACAATCGTTCTATACACAAACCGACACTCGATTTTTCTTAGTCGAACTCCTCGACTTACTGCCATGAACATCTTGATTGATATCTCATACCAATCAAGTGTTTGTTGTCAAAACATTTTTAACAAAAACACAACATCAACATGTACAAAAATCATTTAGCTATCACATATACAAAATGAATTCTAGCATATCACATATACTAGAATGTTCATACTATATCACATCTAACATATGAACACATAATTCGGTTTAGCGTTTCACAAGAGGCTCCGCTACCACTGTAAGTATCCGGGCATGCAAACTTGACATTCAAGTGCAGCGGAAAAACCTGGAAACCTTGGAGGATCCAAGTGAAGCAACTAAATCGAACAACAAAAATGAACATACCTGAAACGGCTAGGATCTTTCACCTAACTGAAGAACCGAATCAGCTAGAGCAAGAAGGATATCCTTCTCCTCTACGGTATCCACACGAACCATCAATCACAGGCCGGAATCGTCTACCGATCTCCAACCCCCGAGCACCCCCGAAACGTGGTGCTAGCTACGGATTTCCGGGGGCATAATCTTGTGGCTTTGTGTTCTTCTTTCTTTCTCAAAGAAGAAAAGGGTGATGGCGTGTGTTTTCTCTAAAGATTTGCAGGAGCAAGAGAGAAAGAAGGTCAAGAGTAATCTGATTACTCTCCCCAATTAGTGCTAATAGACAATGGGATAGTGGTCAACATGATGGCCCATTATCTTATATGATTTTGTCTCCACATAACCATGTCTCCACCAATGTACAAACACTCATCACAGCACTAATTTGTTCCTATAATTCTGTCAATCACTGAACCAAACCAGCCCAAAACGACCCTGGTCCAACCACGGTCCAACCATGGTCTAACCATACCTGGTTGAACCATGGTCCAGCCATAGTCCAACCACCTGCTCGAATCAACGATTCTATGTGTGTGACCCTGTAGGCACTCGTAACGTTCTGCAATAATTGTAAAATCTCATTTTACAATTATAAACAAAGAGCGGCGTCTAGCAACACATCATTGCTACCCGAACGACAACATCAGTACGATACTATATGCCTCGGAACATGTCATCGTCCTTTCGTCCCATTATCAAAATTAAACCGAGACATGGAAAACGTCAATCTCGTATATGTTTAATCTTAGTTTCTTGATCCCCGAGTTAACTGTGTAATACGGATCCTAATGATATCACCATATCATATCATCCGAGCATGGCCATGCATTTACAGTTCAACTCTATCAAGAGGCCCAACTGATAATATACCCGTTATATGGGTCGGACGAATCCCATCTTGATCAATCAAAGCCCACTACACATTTATCATATACCCAATGACTACCCTTAACTCTACCCAGTTACGGATGACTAAGAATAATATCAAAGTATACGACTCATATGTTGGGAATCTTGATGATCCCAGGTCTAAGGACAATACATATAAGAACCACTAATGACAATGATATAACGTTCCATGTAGGGTTCTTATGTGGGTCGGTCCAGTCCACAAGTTCTCTAACTTGTACCCGTATGTAGAATTCATATCTCATATAATTCTCAACATACGCTAGTCTTAATTTATTATTACAACCCATCCATAGTAATAATCAACTAGGGACATTTTAAGAATACAAAGTATTCTAGGGTTATAAATATGTGCAAGCGATTATCTCATAATCATATTTATTGGAATAACCTCAATCTATATACATGACTACAATCATCCATTGATTGGCTTTTCGGCATATTACTAACAGATTTAAAAAGGAATTCTTGAAGGTAAAGTCTAGGAGTTTTATTCCAATTCCTACACGCATAAATTCCTATCTTTTAGGAATAAAACCCTAGATATAAAAGCATCACTTGCTGGATGAAATTGAGAGCTTTTGGGGAAGGAAAATCAGGAATTGGCAAAGGAGAAAGTGGAGTTGGAAGCCGACTTTTTATATTTTTATTTTATAGAGATGTCGACTTCTCTATCTTCCTTTATTTTCTTCTTCATCATGAACTAATTTCTTTTATCTAGGTTTATGGGATGTAGCTACTGTTCTTGATTTTTATTCAATAATTCAGACTTGTTTCTGTCATTCGTTATGCTTTGATTTGTTTATGGAGTGCTTAACAGTGTCTGCGGCTTGATCACCCTCAAACACTTATTTAGACGCCTTAGTGACGCATCTAAAGGAGAAACTAGGAACTCAGACCGTTCTATATCAAGCCTCTACCCCCTACTGATCGTCGAAAGAGACTTTAGGGTTAGTTGAGGATAACAGCTCCTGGCACAACGACATTGTGCCCTATGAAAGAGCTTCATTGACGAAAGCAAGTTGTTCCAGAACTAGGGTAGGTTTACAATTACATGTGACAGTAATTGTAGACAACTTAGGCTAGGTAGCCCTTCAAAGTGGAGGAATTTACTACCAAGTTATTGAATTATTGTTGAACAGCTAGGCAGTAGTTAACCCCGGACAACCTAGGTTTCCATCCAATTGCTTTTTCTCTTATTTACACCTTTACTTTTTGTTATTTATTTTATATAATTCTCTCATCACGATTTCTATGTATTTTAATTGTTAGTATTACTCTAATCAATTAAGATCCTAAGGACAGTGTTGTTTCTGCAGTCCCTGTGATTCGACCTTGTTTGCTACAGTAACGCTGTGCACTTGCAGCCGGTTTTGCAGGAATAAGTTTTTGGCGCTGTTGCCGGGGACTGCGCTAAATAATACTACTTAGTGTTTTTGACTGATTAGGCTCTTTTTGTTTTGTGATACCTTTGTTTTCTTGTGGCAGATTAGTGACAGCGCCACTGTAGTGTCTTAATGAGTGTATGCAAACCAAGAGTCAGAAGACTGCTCTTGTACACATCCTCCACACTGAAAGCGCTGCTAGGGCGAACCGCACGCAAGCAACGCAACAGAAAGCAGCAGAGACCGCTGAGACAACGACCATGGCCATTAACGACAACAACAACAATCCCCCACGCGGCCATGTTGACCCACCGAGGGATGAGGATGGCAATGTCATTCCTCCTATGGTCGTCGACCCCCTCAACCTGAGACTTGTGGCCAATCCTGTAGGCCCAATGAACGAGCAGCGCCACATTCAAAACGCTGCTGGAAATGACAATGATGATCCCTTCGCCAACATCCCCAATCTGTCAGTTAACCAACATCCCTTATGCGGCCTCGCCATATAGCACGTACTGGAGCAATTGCACCATTCAATAATGATCATCCTTATGAGCTCAGAACCAGTGGCGCTGCTGGAAGCTGTACCTAAGAAGAAAGCACTGCCAGTGCCTTACCAGCCCCCACTGCCCTATCCAAAGGTTTATAAGAAGCATCCACAAGGTGCACTGCTTGCTCAATCAGCAAATCCAAAGAAACAGTGTCAGGCAGTGACACTGCAAAGTGGGAAAGAGCTAACAGATCCCGTTCCTAAGCAAGCAAAGGAAGCAGCGTCCAGAATTGAGGAGAAGTAAGGGGCAATAGCCAAATCAGCAACATATAAACCAACATCAATGTCTGCTTCTTACCAGCCCCCACTGCCATATCCATAGGTTTATCGAAAGAGCAAAATCGAGGAGCAATATAAGAAATTTGTGGACATGCTCAATGGCCTACGGTTGGAAATCCCATTCACAACGGTTTTGGATCAAATGCTCGCCTATGCGAAGTTCTTAAAGGAAATACTGACTAACAAGCGCACTGTAAAGGAGCAGACTGTGGCCCTCACAGCAGAATGCAGTGTTGTGTTGTTGAAACAACAGCCCCTATCAAAGCTTGAAGATCCGGGAAGATTTTCAATTCCATGTACTATTGGCACCCAGAACTTCAATAAAGCGTTCTGTGACCTTGGGGCCAGTATAAGTTTGATGCCATTTGTAGTAGCACAAAAGGTCAACTTTGGGGCGATAAAGCCAACACGCTTGGTGCTGCAGCTTGCTGACTGATCTGTGAAGTATCCTATAGGAGTACTAGAGGATGTCCCTATGAAGGTTGGGAAATTTTATATACCTTGTGACTTCGTGATCATGGACATGGAGCTTGATGAGCAGAACCCAATCATTCTTGGGAGGTCTATTCTCCCAACAGCTGGCACTGTTATTGATGTAAAGGATGGCAGCATCACATTTCGAGTTGGGGAGGAAAGGGTGGACTTTGATGCTCAGAAGGAAGAATATAGTGCATGTTGTATGGTGAGTTCCATTGAAAATGTCGTGGACGATATGATTCATGCAGCAGGCACTATGGAGGACACTGCTGATTCACGATTGTGTTTTCTAGCCCGCAAAGATGGAAGAAAAGATGGTGACAGAACTATAGAGGAGGAAACACAATGCCTATCAGCCATTCCAGATGCTGACTACCAATTGCAAGCTTTGGAGACGTTAAGTCATAGCGTCACTGTCACTCCTCCTGATGATGGGAAATGGCCTCATGTAGATGTGCCAAAGCTTCCGTCATGCAAATTTAAACGAAAGAAGAGGAAGTTTATTGTGGGTGACTGTGAACACCCAAATTTGACCCACGAATCTTCTACTAAAATTAGATTTTAAACATACTTGAGCCTTGAATTGATGAGATGATTCAATCCCAGGAGTAAGACATGTCAAGAATTTAACTTAGTAGAAATGATATATTTCGGTAACTTGGACCTTCATATGCTTGAGTTCAAGTATTAATGAGACGATTTAATCTTAGGATAAAACACATAATAAGGTTTATTTAGGCTGGAATATATTGCTTGGGCCTTTTATTTATTCTCTAACCCAATTATATTGAGATGATTTATTCTTGGGTTAAGAATGGGTTTAAGGGCCTGAGTTAATTCTCCAGAGTTTGATTAGCCCATTAACACATTTCTTGCAGGTTAATTTTAGCTCTTATTTTTCATTTAATTAGATTTTGTGTTTTTGGTATGATTTTGCTCAAAATAGGTGTCCATGTGTAATCAATCAATTATGGAATTATTTACGGGAGTAATAAACCAGTAATTGAGGGATTTTGGGTTGATTAGGGGTTGACTATGCGGTAAAATCAAATCAATGCTGAATTAGGGGGATTGCGGGTCAAAAATGGAAAGAACGGGTGTCACACAGGGCAACCGGCGGTCTCATGACGACCACCAGGTGCTGGTGGCCATCCACTCAAGAGCTGGCACTGGTGGTCATGTAAGTAGATGACCGACGACAGCGGCGGTCATGGCTTCCCAGATTCGCCCAAATCTCCGATTTTGATTCTAATTTCAATTCTACGCGGTTTTGGACCAAATTTTCGGGTATAATCTTCATCATTAAGCAGGTCCACGCCCCTAGGCTTCCCAGCACACTATAAATACGACCCCTCACACACATTTCAAGTGATCAGGAAATTTTCTCACATACACACCTATAAGCCTTGAGTGCTTGGTGAAACTCTACATCTCCAAGCCTAGAAACACATTTTTAGGCAAAAACTCTTGAGGAATTTCGTGGGAGACAAGCTAAATCTTCTTCTTCTACCTTCTCTTTATTTTCTACACATGCACATTTGCACCAGGCACACTTGTATTTTACAATTGCACATAGTCTCGTCCCAACACGGATGGGTGCTTAATACTTTCCCATCTGTAACGAACCCCCGACCCCATGACTTTGGTTTGCCATGACCATTTAGCCTAAAGGAGTCACAAGAAGGTTTTTCCCAAGTTTTGTCCTTAATAAAATTTGGGTGGCGACTCCAATGTCATGGGATTGACCCAAGGAAGAAGGTGAAAGGAAAAGGTGAATAGGCCCAAGTGATTTTGGGTCGGGTATTCATAGTTGGCTACTCCGTTGGGGAAGTAGTGGGTTCAAGAGACTCTATGCAATTGTTAAATCTTGTGTGCCTTTTACTTGTCGTCACAAATGCCTTGCATACATGATGATTGATGTGAAGCCTCTACCAGCAAGAGGACGAGGGAATCCAAATCCGCTACATGCTTTTCTTAAGCGATAGTAGTTTGAGTGAACCGGTTTCTCGATGCTTAGCAATGATGGGGATTAATTGGCCTTGGACCTCACACGATATCCATTATCACATGTGAGTAGGTCAGCCTATTCCCTAGCGACAATCTTTTGGCCCCTAACCACCTGCATACCTTGAGCATCTCATGCATTATGAATCAATAAGTGGTATGTGCATTTGAATGATTAATTGCTGTGAATTCAAGTAAGTGTAAATAGTTTTTTCCCCTTATCCTCGCATTCCTCAAAACCCAATGAGATAGTATATACCGGGAAGCCCATTGGATACCAAACCTCTGATTCCCGTGCTTCAAATGTTAGGGCAAGATTAGTGAGGACAACAATGCTAAGGTGGCTGAAGAATCCATAAACCTGTTGAAAGATCCGATAGTTAGGGATGCACTACTGGCATTGTAGAAGGGGAAGATGGTGTCCCCTGGGAGTGATGGGGGACAAGTGTCGAAGACAGGCGGTGAGAGCAAGGTGGTGGTCATCCAAGATGAGGACTCATCAATGCAAAAATCCAAGGGAGATGAGGAAAGGCTCAAGAGGGTGGAAGAGTTATTGAAGGCCATGAAGAGAAAAGAAGATAACTGAAACTTGGACTGCTTTCCCCTGTTCCCCGGTGCCCGGCTACCTGAAAAGTTCAAGATGCCTGATAGTGAGAAGTTCAACAGGACGGGATGCCCTACAACCCACCTAAAGATCCATGTGAGGATGTTGCGGCCTATGGGATAAGGACCAGAGCTGGTGGTTCAACTATTCCAAAGGACTGTATCGGGAGCAACCTTGAAATGGTTCATGACCTTGGATGATAGCAAGGTGAGCAAGTGGGATGACTTCTGCAAGGAGTTTGTAAACCAGTACAGTTACAATACTGAAGTAGATGTAACCAAGAGAGATCTTGAGACAACCAAGCAAGAGGCCCAGGAGACCTTCTCTGCCTATATCTCGAGATGGTGCGGCAAAGCATCATTGATGGTAAATAGGCCCACTGAAGAGGACCAAGCACAAATGGTGATCAAGAATCTCCAACCAGCTTACTATGATCGCATGATCGGAAATTACTATGCAAACTTCAAGGCCCTTATCGGGGCCGTGATACAATTGGAGGACGCTATCAAAAATCAAGGCCTCTATGGATATCCCCACGTCCAGAAGAAACTTTAATGTGTCTCCAAGGAAAAGGTCTACCGAGGTGAACCATGTTGCCATCCAAGTGCCAATACAGATCGGATCAAAGCCTAGGGATTTTACTCCTCTCCCTATCTCCTTGGGAAAGACGCTCAAGAAATGCATGGAGAAAGGCTTGCTGCAACCATTAGACCCAAGGCCCAAGTTGCCCCTTAAGGGAGACCCTAACAAGTTATATGAATTTCATCAGATGGCTGGGCATATTACCGATAATTGCCCCCGACTCCGCCACAAGATCCAGGAAATGATAGAAAGAAATGAAATAATCCTGCCCAAGAGGCCTAACACCAAGCTGAATCCACTACCCTTGCATGAGGAGATTGATAAGATAGAGGCGAAGCCCGTGCCTGAATATGAATGCTTAGTGCTTGACCTCAGTGAGTATGACGATTCGGATGAGGAAGTTGATGTCATCACAAGATCTAGAAGGGTAGCAAGGAGAGCTCCTCTCTGCTTAGATGAACCTGAAGAAACAACAGATCCTAAAGAAGATGTGATAGTTAAACAGCTAAAAAAGACTCAAGCAAACATCTCGGTCTAGGGTCTACTGATGGCTTCACGCCCGCATCGGGAGAAGGTCTTTCAAGCCTTAAACAAAGCCCACGTTCCTATCGACACTGCACAAGAGACATTGGCCAACATGATAGCCTCTGTGGAAATCGATAATCAAATATCCTTCTCTGATAAGGATTTGCGCCCGGGCAGGGGAGTTCATGTTGAGGCAGTATACATCACCATCCAAGTCAAAGACAACCAAGTACCATTGGTATTAATAGACAAAGGATCAGCTTTGAATGTATGCCCCTTAAAAACTGCAAGCTTATCGGGATTTGGAGCCACATATTTCTTGCCATCTCGAACAATGGTCAGGGCATATGACAATGCTTGAAGGGAAGTTTTGGGGATGATAAAATTAGAGGTGACCATCAGGTCTGCTCCTTTTATGATAGAATTCCAAGTTCTGGACATCACACCCAGCTTTAACTTACTTCTTGGGAGACCCTAGTTGCATCAAGCCCGAGCTGTAGCATCCACTTTGCATCAAATGTTGTGGTTTCCCTACCAAGGAGGGATAGTCACAATCAAAAGGGAAACGCCGAGAAGAATATCAAGCCAGTATTTGGAATTGAAGGAGACAAGGAAATTTCTTTGTCGGGTTTTGTCTTTGAGTCCGTCGGCACCATAATGACAGACAAGCTGGTTTGTAAGCCACCCTATTATGACCCATTTGGTAATGTGGCGGTCATCTGGATCATGAAAAAGATAAGCTATTTCCCAATCATGGGGCTAGGGAAAAGACAGCAAGGGATATTAGAAGTGCCTCGGGTTCATGCCGGTAAACCATCCTTTGGTTTGAGATATACCCCAACCGCGATAGAAATTGAGAGATAGAAGGAGAAGGACCAAGCGAGTGCTTTGGCTCGAAAGAGGAAGCAATAATGGGATTTTGTCATGTCTCCCTATTTCAAGACGTTGAATGGTTACTTCGTGAAAGAGGGAGAAAACTTTCCTTTCTGTGGGTTCCCAGATCCATGGGTGTGCACCATCACGAAGATTAGGAAATCAGGATTTTAGCTATTCTTTGACTGTTATCTGGAGGAGGAAGAAGAGGTAAGAGAAAAGGAAGAGGCTAAGAATGAAGAGGATGAAAACTTCAGTTGTAGGGCCCTTTTTGAAGAAATGGGGATTGCATAAAGGCCCCTGTAGTAGTTTATGTCGAGTGCTTAGGCCGTGGTTCAAAGAAAAGGAGGGGGTCGATGGGGGCAAGTTGTTTTGTTATTTTCATTTCAATGAATAAAAGGCACTCTTTTTCCTTATATTGATGACTGTCTTGGCAAGTATCTTTACGCATGCATAAGATATGTGGATAAGGTGAGTCGAACAAACTCCTTAAAAATCTGTAATGGCTAATTTAAATACTAATACTAATAAGGGGAATGATAATACAGACAAGGATCTCAAAACTCCGAAAAAGTAAAAGAGGATCAAGGCTTAATCCGATAAAAAAATCGAAGTTTAGAGGAACCATGCAACCAAAGGTTCTGGAAAACATCCAATGGGCGAAACCATGAGAAAGAACCTGGCGAAGGCCTTTGCAATGAATGATCACCAGAAGAAGAGGAGTTTTTTGAAGGACAACAAACTCCAGAAGAGAAAAGAACTAGGTGAACCTAATTTGATGAGCCATTGAAAAAGAGGAAGGAAAGAAAAAAAAAAAAAGAAAAGAAAAAAGAGAAAGAAAAGAAAAAGAAAAAGAAAAAAAGAAGAAAAAAAGAGGAAAGAAAAGAAAAGATAAGAAAAGAAAAATGAGCCATGAATACGTAGGAAGCCCCGACTAGGGTCCAGTTCCACTCTTATTAGCAATGGTCCAAAGATTAACAAAAAATAAAGGGAGTTGGTTCACTCATTTATTCGCATACATTATGCATGTAGAAAGATAGTTGTTCAAGATAGGATTCAATTCTTCCTGTGTCTCTTACGACTTGCTTCGGTACCCCCACATTGGTCTCCTTAATGGAGTGTTCAGAAGGTTCAAACCCGGGCGGTGTAGGCCCCTCCAAGAACATTTCTCTAGCAACGCACAAAGACCCTTCAGACCTGGCCACATCCTTTTCCAACCACTCTACGTATGACCCGGAAGGCTCTAGCTTCAATGGGCCACTGATGCTTTCCCTCAAAGGTAATGTCTAGCCTCTTTCTATAGCATTCAAGGCCGTAGCCTTCATGGGTCCAGTCACCGGAATGGAAGTATCAGAGGGGACTGTCTGCTCCAGGCCAAACTGCCTCAGAACCCTGTTTGGTCGATAATATATAGACCTTTCTACACCTGGGAGTGCGACCCAATTGCTGCACAGAGTACGGATGACCACCTCCTGCATCCCGAGCCATCGGCAGAACCAGGTGATTTGTTCAGCCTTGAAATCCTTTATATAGATGATGCACACGAAATATGCATAGTTTTAGGCATGATTTTAGGCATGATATGTGCTCATTCTTTCATGATTATATGCCTCCAATGCATAATTCTGTCGTATTTCCTGTATTCCTACCCTCTACTGCATAATTAGTGCTTTCAGGTGCACTTCAACCAATTTGGGAAGATTTCATTGAAGAATTTGAAGAAACAGCCTCTGCCACAGCATGAGCCTGTTGCAGAACCCTTGAGGTTGTTCCTGAGGCTGCTGTTCATTACGAACCCAATTAAAAGCCTAATTCCACCTGCAAATCGCAAGATTTCCACTAAGGCTCATTGTCCCCGATCGTTTCCAAGAAGTCTTCATGACACCTCATTATCAGCAGTAGAGGCAGAAACCGACCAAAGAAGAAGTCGAAGGAGGACTGTAATTAAACCTTGCACAGCCTCAGCCTGTGTGACGACAGCTTCATGCTGTGCATCCTGCAAAACCCAAAAATTTCAAGAATAATATAATATTGCACTACTTGCACCATATGCTCCACTAACATAAACAAGCATTCTCCTGACATTTCCACAACACTTTCCAGGGAAAAAGGAATAGGCACATGCCAGTCAGAGGGAATCTACCTTAAAGAAAAATTATCCTCTACCAAGGCTGCCTTGGAACTCACAATCCACCAATCAATTTGGTGCCCATCATGCCTATCCTGACACACACGCTGTAGGACAGAGGAGCCAACTTGCCCAAATACCCATGCTCTCCTGCAAGTGGGGAGGAGGAAGAGAAGGAAGCTGCATCTACAAAAAGGGTGAAGAGAAGAGGAGAAAGGCATCCTAGCATGAGGGAATCCAGAGATCAACCCAGAAAATATAAAGAACTTGCAGAAGTTCTGGAACAGGGGCAGAACCTATAAACACCACGGGATCAAAGGGAAATACGATTCTGCACCCTTTGCTGGGCAGAAATCGTGTCGCCCCCTAGCCCCCAAATTGTTCCAGAAATTATGCCATCACATACACCCATCTGTTTTATAATTCTGAATATAAACTAAACGACCCCTTCTTAGGTTGAAGGGAGGTAAACATGTCTCGGGTTCTTATGTAATAAATTGCTCATTTTTATCTTCTTAATCATATTTCTTGTTTTAGTTATTATGGGCTTGCTAGATGTCTGAGTTCTGATCAAACCATGCATGAATACAAACAGCTAGGTGAAGGACCGAAGCAAGAAACCATAGCCACTAGAACAACAACAACAAACACTTAGCCTTCTAGCTTGTGACCGGGTTTGAAACTAATTGGGAATTAGCCTCAACACCGATCTTAATCCCCTGAGTTTGACCAATGCGAAAGCACATGGAAAATGAGAACCATGGGAGGCACCAGTGAGCGAAAGCAAATGGGTGCAGTATAGGTTGAGAGCGCCTGCAAGAACCAATCTTATAATTGACTCCCTTGCTGTTAACAGCATCAAGCTGTGCCCAGCACAGCCTCATTCCATGACAGTATAGTCAAGAGATAACCCAACTCCTAATTTGATTCTTGATTGATTATTGGGTGGCATATCCTTAGTTTAGTAGCAGCCTGGTGAAGGACCAAAAGGAGAAGCCACGAGTGCTAGACCTACAATAGTCAGCCTTCACTCCTTAGACATTCGAAAGAAGATAGGGAGAGACTATGGGTATTAGCACAAACATTAAACTTCATCCTTAAGTGGACGTTTACTCTAGTGACAGGGGGTAGATGGAAGCTTAGGGAACTATCGATAAGATCGAATGCCGTTGATAGTACCTTAGGTTGGGAGCCCCGTCAAGACATCTCATTAGTCACAGCCTCACCCACAGACTCAGCCTGTGATGAGGCTGTCGAGCAATATACACCCTAAGACAGAGTATGTGAACCCCCGGATGCCTAAGAATTCACTATTCCTGATCTCTTTCTCGTTTATATTATTGTTACATTTATTTTACTGCTCATTTTACTTCTTAATTATTATTCACCTAAATCCATCTTTGTTTAATTGTTTTCAAATCTAGTTTGTCCGAAATTGATGGAAAACGGATTCAACCCAGTCCCTGTGGATACGACCTTGATAAAGTACTACAACAACCCTGTGCACTTGCAGGAACCTACGTTGCAGAAGCTACGCACATCAAGTTTTTGGCGCTGTTGCCGGGGACTGGCGCTTGATTCTTTTACTTTTTATTTCTGACTTATTAGGCTTTTTGTTACTTAACCCTTTTCTTTTTCCAAGTTGAAGTTTTCAGGTGGTGCATGCCCCAAACCAGGAGCAAGAAGCCATCTCTAACCTTCCACCAGAAGATTGAAAGGACAGCTCGTGAGTTTCGCAAGAAGAGTTAGCAAAAACAACAAACCATGGCAAACAGACTCAATGAAGGGGCATACCCAGAGGTTGAACAGGCTCAGCTTGTGCGACCTTACATCCCCATGTCCCAGCTCCTACAACCACCAACCACCATCATCCACAATAGCATAGCCATTCCAGATGTCGACACCCCTTATGAAATCAGAACAAACCTGGTCATCATGTTGGAGAGGCGCACATTTGGAGGCTTACCCTCAAAAGATCCAAATTCACACTTGCAGAATTTTCTGTGGGTGTGTAGCACAGTAGACATAGCCAGAATGACCAAAGAGCAGCTATACATAAGAGTCTTCCCATTCTCACTTAGAGACGCAGCATTTGAATGGCTCAACAACCATGAGGTAGGTCATTTCATAGATTGGGACAGCCTGGTCAGAGCATTTTGAAGGAATATCACCCACCGAGCAAAGCTGCAAACTTGAGGCAGCAGCTGATAGGATTTTCCCAGCGCTATGATGAATCCATTCGTGATGCTTGGGAGCGCTTCAAGGGATTGCTGAGGAGATGTCCAAACCACAGAATTGATGAGGCCGTGCAGCTTGAGCAATTTTATTGCGGCCTAAGTGATGAAGACCAGAACACTCTCGACAAAATGGCGAATGGTTCATTTCTGGACAAGGACTACAATGATGGAGTTGCCATTCTTGAAGCCCTATCCAAAAGGAAAACCCAGATCAGAGGAGTCAAGGCATCCAGAATAATTAGAGTAGACAGAGTAACCAAGCTAGAGGCACAGATTGAAGCCCTCAGAAAACAATTAGGGACAGCTCAAGTCAAGGCAGCCACATCCACAGCCTCAGACTGTGAAGGATGTGGAGGACCTCACAGCACGTCCAATTGCCCACTTTTTACCGAGTGTGATTCTGAGCAAGCAAATTTCATCCAGCAGAAGCAAGGGCCATATGAGAATATTTATAATCCATCTTGGAGAAATGATCCAAATTTCTCTTGGAGGGGATCGAATGAAGAAAGAATCCCACAATAGCCCCAGTTTCAGCGACAGCATCAAGGCGGACAGCCTCAGTACCAGAGGCAGAACCAAGGAGGACAGCAAGGCAACAACACCGATATGATGAGCATGCTGCAGTCCATCTAGGACAACCAAAACAAGATGAGCGAGGAGATTAATCAAATCAAATCCCACAACAGAATCCTCAAAAATCAGATAGCGCAACAAGCCTTGATGTCTACTAATCAACAAGGAACCCTTCCAGGGAAACCAGTGGAAAACCCGAGGATTGAACAATGCAATGCTGTGACACTTCGTAGTGAAGAGGAGTTAAGGGCTACAGCACCAAGACAGCCTGATGCTGTGGAACAGACAGCATCAACATGCAACTTGGAACAGACGGTGCAGACACAGGCTGAGTCCGTCGCTGAGCCTATAAGCACGAAGAAGGCAGAGAAACACGCCCAGATTGTCAAACTATATCAACCTCCTCTCCCATATCCAGAACTATATCAACCTCCTCTCACTATGACAGCCCAGGGGAGCACTCTAATTCAACATCTGCCACCCAAGAAATGCCCAGACCCAAGAATCTTTACAATACCATGCCATGTAGGGAGCAAGAAGATTGAAGGGGCACTATGCGACTTAGGAGCGAGTGTCATCCTGCTGCCACTTTCCATCACTCAAGGTATGGACCTTGGGAACATCAAGACCACAAGGATGAAAATCCAGCTTGTTGACCGCTCACTTGTGCATCCTATCGGAGTATTAGAAGATGTGCCGGTGAGGGTTGGTGACTTTTTTGTTCCCGTTGATTTTGTGATCACGGATATGGCGTTGGATGCCCACACACCCATCATTTTAGGGCGGCCGTTTCTTGCCACGACCAGAGCATTGATTGATGTTGAGGAAAGAAGAGTGACACTAAGAGTTGGAGAAAAAACGATGAACTTTAATATGCCCAAGGCCCCTAAGCCAGAATTGGACTTCGACACCTGCTGCAAGTTTGACACTATTGACGACCGCATCAACTTAAGGCAATAGACTCAGTCTGTCAAGCAGCATATCCAACAGCCTGTCCAGCAGCATATCCAACAGCCTGTCCAGCAGCGTATCCAACAGCCTATCCAGCAGCCTGCCCGACAGTAATGGGCCACCCCTCAAACTGAAGCTGATGGCCTTGCACAAATTCTTCCCAGAAGATTGAGTGGGGTGCATTTGGATTTGAACGGTAGTACCATGGTTTATTAGGAGAAGCCCTAAAAAAGGAACAATGAGCAAAACACCAAACGTGTCTTCCAGAAGGGAGGCCAAGTCCTTTTCCGGGAAAAGAGGCGATCCAAGTGGACAGGTCCATTCACCATTCTTCGTTGTTTCCCTCATGGGGAAATGGAGATTAGAGGTGATGAAATCAGTCCGTTCATGGTCTATCGTAAAAAGGTAAAAATCTATCACCCTACCATGAACGTTCTCGGGGGAATTCAATCTCTCCAGAACCCTCCAACCACCTGAATAGGGAGGGTGTCTAGCTACAAGACATGAAAGAAGCGCTTGTAATTTTGGATTCCCCTTGACTTTCGTTGATTTCCATTTGGATATATTTTTTTTTTGTGTGTCTCTTTTGTTTTAAACAATCAGTTGCTGCAACTCGATGGAGGAAGGAGTCGTCAAGTCAGAGACTCATCAGGGAAGTCCTTCTATACCCTTTTCGAATTTAAGTCTTAATCATTCTATTGTAAAAAGGACTTTAATGCTTGCACAGCCTCAATACAGGCTGAGCCTGTGAAGAACTTTCAGCACCTCTAGTCTATTTTTAGGATGTTTAACCCCACCACATAAGATAGAACTTTCAGTTTGGGATATTTTTGTAGCACATTTTTATTTCTTTTACAATTATGTGTGTTTCTTTGGTTTGCATTTGTTTTAACATTGCACCCGTTTTTCTGTTTAGTTTCAGCAGTGAGGACACTACAAAATTTTCAGTTTGGGGTATTTTTAGGGTGCAATTTTGCCTTGTGTATTATTCTATAAGCAATGCAATTTCAATGCTATTATGTTCTTCATTATGTTCTTCTTGTCTGACAGATTCATGGAGTGCAGTTGTTTGATTGTACCTGTTCTGCTTGTTTTAAAAGTAAAGACAAGTCTTGAGATTAAAGATTTGGCAGGATTAAATGGAAAAGGGAAAGAAGCATAAATACTACCCTTTACTACATAATTAGTGATTTCAGGTGCACTTCAACTAATTTGGGAAGATTTCATTGAAGAATTTGAAGAAACAGCCTCTGCCACATCATGAGCCTGTTGCAGAACCCTCGAGGCTGTTCTTGAGGCTGTTGTTCATTACGAACCCAATTAAAAGCCTAATTCCACCTGCAAATCGCAAGATTTTCACTAAGGCTCACTGTCCCCGATCGTTTCCAGGAAGTCTTCATGACACCTCATTATCAGCAGTAGAGGCAGAAACCAACCAAAGAAGAAGTCGAAGGAGGACTGTAATTAAACCTTGCACAACCTCAGTCTGTGTGACGACAGCCTCATGCTGTGCGTCCTGCAAAACCCAAAAATTTCAGGAATAATATAAAATTGCGCTACTTGCACCATATGCTCCACTAACATAAACAAGCATTCTCCTAACGTTCCCAGAACACTTTCCAGGGAAAAAGGAATAGGCACATGCCAGTCAGAGGGAATCTACCTTAAAGAACAATTATCCTCTGCAAAGGGTGCCTTGGAACTCACAATCCACCAATCAACTTGGTGCCCATCATGCCTATCCTGTCACACATACTGGAGGACAGAGGAGCCAACTTGCCCAAACACCCATGCTCTCCAGCAAGTGGGGAGGAGGAAGAGAAGGGAGCTGCATCTACAAAAAGGGTGAAGAGAAGAGGAGAAAGGCATCCTGGAATCAGGAAATCCAGAGATCAACCCTGAAAATACCCAGAAACACCACGGGTTCAAGGGGAAATACGATTCTGCACCCTTTGCTGGGCTGAAATAGTGTCACCCTAGCCCCCAAATTGTTCCAGAAATTATGCCATCATATACACCCATCTGTTTTGTAATTCTGAGTATGAACTAAACAACCCCTTCTTAGGTTGAAGGGAGGTAAACATGTCTCGGGTTCTTATGTAATAAATTGCTCATTTTTATCTTCTTAATCATATTTCTTGTTTTAGTTCTTGTGAGCTTGCTACATGTCTGAGTTCTGATCAAACCATGCACGAATACAAACAGCTAGATGAAGGACCGAAAGGAGAAACCATAGCCACTAGAACAACAACAACAAACACTTAGCCTTCTAGCTTGTGGCCAGGTTAGAAACTAATTGAGGAATTAGCCTCAACACCGATCTTAATCCCCTGAGTTTGACCAATGCGAAAGCACATGGAAGATGAGAACCATGGGAGGCACCTGTGAGCGAAAGCAAATGGGTGCAGTATAGGTTGAGAGCTCCTACATGAACCAATCTTATAATTGACTCCCTTGCTGTCAAAAGCATCAGGCTGTGTCCAGCACAGCCTCATTCCGTGACAGCATAGTCATGAGATAACCCAACTCTTAATTTGATTCTTGATTGATTATTGGGTGGCATATCCTTAGTTTAGTAGGAGCCTGGTGATGGACCAAAAGGAGAAGCCACGAGTGCTAGACCTACAATAGTCAGCCTTCACTCCTTAGACATTCGAAAGAAGATTGGGAGAGACTGTGGGTATTAGCACCAACATTAAACTTCATCGTTAAGTGGACGTTTACTCTAGTGAAAGGGGGTAGATGGAAGCTTAAGGAACTATCAATAAGATCCAAAGCCGTTGATAGTACCTTAGGTTGGGAGCCCGTCAAGACATCTCATTAGTCACAGCCTCACCCACAGGCTTAGCCTGTGATGAGGCTGTCGAGCAATTTGCACGCATAAGACAGAGCATGTGAACCCCCGGATGCCTAAGAATTCACTATTCCTGGTCTCTTCCACGTTTAAATTATTGTTACATTTATTTTACTGCTCATTTTACTTCTTAATTATTATTCACCCAAATCCATCTTTGTTTAATTGTTTTCAAGTCTAATTTGTCCGAAATTGAAGGAAAACGGATTCAACCCAGTCCCTGTGGATACGACTTTGATAAAGTAGTACAACAACCCTGTGCACTTGCAGAAACCTACGTTGCAGAAGCTACGCGCATCAATAGATATCCCAGTCTCGAATAGTGTTGCAAGAGACTAAATAACCACGACGAATATAGTTTGTGGGATCAGCCTGAGGACGTTCGATCAATGTCATTGTCATTTCTACTCTCTCTTCTCTTTGCATTCAATTCAATATTTGCTTTCTTATCAATCTTCAATTCCGATATTATTTCTCTTCATTTATTTTCTTAGCCATTAGATTGAATCATCTAATATCTTGCCTAGTCTCTGTGGATACGACCTTGAGTACCACGACGATTCTGTGCACTTGCAGGATTGACCACATCAACCGTCATACGGGGTTATCGGCTAGAGTGAACCTATTTGATACGACAACACTACCAGAACAATGCTAGACAGCACCTCCAAATCAATCAAAGTCTCCAAGATCAGCAACCAATTCAACCAAATTAGGGTTTCAACAATTACCTCTATCACCTCAAAACAAAACAAAGTTATTAAGCAACAATAGAGTAATAAAAATTAGGAATCTTAAATACGCCACAAGCAAATCAATCACTTGATAAGTAAACACAATCCCTCAAATAAACAAGAAAAAATCAATTCTAACTTGTAAATAACCAAGGTAAGAAAACCTCAAACTTTTATTATCAAATAGAAAGAATAATGTGTGTTTGACAAATAACCCTAGAGAGCCTATTTATAGATCTCCAAAAGACCCCCAAGTCGGCCACAAACAAGGCCAAGTCGGCCACCTACTTAACTAGTCCTAATTGGACTTGACTTCTCCTAAACCCTAACGGACTAGGTTTTATTTTAATCCAACAACAAATTGGATCAAACCAAAAATAATAAAACATAACTAGACCGAATTAAAAGTACTTAAGCTCACAAATAATGACCCAAAATAATAATAACCCAATAAT
This sequence comes from Turnera subulata, assembly GCA_028386065.3. NCBI lineage: Eukaryota > Viridiplantae > Streptophyta > Magnoliopsida > Malpighiales > Passifloraceae > Turnera > Turnera subulata. Next base: position 216,314 of record JAKUCV010002666.1, on the reverse strand, counting down.
CAAAAGACCCAATGCCGAAATTATTTACTATTTTGTATATAATAAAATCGACAACTTAATTATAAAATACTAGGGATATGTCGAAATGGGGCCCACATGCTCCAGTCGACTAGGCTTCTTCTCCAATGATTGAAACACATATTGATGTCTTCATGTACTCCTCTCCAAGCTTGGCCATCTTGTCTTTTTGCAAATCTTGATTAACCTTAGCATAAACAAAGTGCAGCATGTGATTCTTGATCATCTTCAATCGAGCCCGTGTGATTGGTTCTTGAGGCAAGCTAATGGCGCCATCTTCATCATTAGCTCCACTTGGTGCTTGCTTGCTTGCATCATTCTCTCCCTCCTAAAAGGATTCGCCCTCGAATCTAAACCTGCAGTATCAAAGGGAGAAAGATCAGCAACATTGAAAGTAGCACTCGCAGCATACTCACCAGGCAGATCTATTTTATAAGCGTTGTCATTGATGCACTCCAAACTTGAAAAGGACCATCTCCTCTTCGATCCAATTTAGATTTCCTTTGATGAGGAAACCGCTCCTTCCTAAAGTGCACCCAAACCCAATCTCCAGGTTCAAACTTAACAAGTTTGCGTCCACAATTAGCTCTTTGTGCCACTTTAGCGTTCTTCTCCTCAATGTGCTTTCGAGCCTTCTCATGAATAGTCTTAACCAACTTAGCTCTTTGATGCCCATCTACATTAACAATCTCATTCAAAGGTAAAGGCAACAAATCCAAAGGGGTTAGTGGGTTAAAACCATACACAATCTCAAATGGAGAATAACCTGTAGAAGAATGAATGCTCCTATTATAAGCAAACTCAATCAATGACAAACAATCTTCCCAAGTTTTCAAATTCTTACCTACAACAGCACGCAATAAAGTTCCTAAAGTTCTATTAACCACTTCAGTTTGACCATCAGTTTAAGGATGACAAGCAGTAGAAAACAACAACTTGGTCCCTAACTTACTCTATAAAACTCGCCGAAAGTGACTCAAGAACTTAGTATCCCTATCAGAAACAATTGTCCTAGGAATACCATGCAAACAAACTACATCCCAAAAGAACAAATCAGCAACATGTGAAGCATCATAAGTTTTATGACAAGCAATAAAATGAGCAATTTTACTAAACCTATCAACAACAACAAAGATGCTATCACGACCTTTCCTTGTCCTAGGCCATCCAACCGCAAAATCCATAGATATCAGTCCAAGGAACATCAGGAATAGGTAAAGGAGTGTACAATCCATGAGGTTGCACCCTAGATTTGGCATGTCGGCATGTGACACACCCATTACAAACCTGCTCAACTTTTTTTTTCATATTAGGCCAATAAAAGTATTTCTGCAGAATGTCAAGGGTTTTAGCTGTAAGTAACAGGGCATGCAAACTTGACAATCAAAATGTAGCGGAAAGACCTGGTACTCATGGAGGATCCATGTGAAACAGAGTAAACCGAATAACAAAATTTCGTACCTGGTTTTGTTGAGATCTTTCACTCAACTGATGATACGAATCAGCAAGTACCGGACATAAATCCGACTCCTCTACGGTATCCACACGAACCGTTGATGACTGCTAGCAACTGTCTTACGATCACTAACTTGAGCACTCTCGAACCGCAATGCTAGCTGCAGAATTTCTGGGAGCAAGAGAGCCTAGAGTGTTTTTCTCACAACTCTTGTGAATATGTGTTTGTGTGTTGAGCTCTAATCAATCTGCTCATACTTCAGACTCTTACATATATCACATATATGTTTACATGTTAGTTAATATAGAAAATGGCCAACCAATCATACATACATCTTATCATGCATAATTATGTTTTCCATTATCAATACTTTAGTCACAATCATCTACATGATCATGTCTCCACTAACTCAATTATATATATCAACATATATATAAAACAACACATCCTTTCATGCCTTTGGGACAATAATTCAGGTTCAATAATTCTAGTAACTATTGAACTGAACCAACCCAAACGACCCGGTCCAACCATGGTCTAACCACTAGCTCAAATACCTGGTCGAACCACGGTCCAACCATGGTTTAACCACCAGCTCGAATCAACAGTTCTAAGTGTGTGACCCTGTAGGCACTTGTAACGTTTGGAAATAATTGTAAACTCATTTACAATTATAAACAATGAGCGGCATCTAGCAACACATCATTGCTACCCAAATGACAAGATCAGTACTGATTCACTATGCCTCGGAAACATGTCATTGTCCTTTCGTCACATTATCAAGATTAAACACGAGACATGGAATAAGTCAATCTCGTATATGTTTAATCTAAGTTTCTTGATCCCCGAATTAACTGTGTAAAACGGATACTAATGATATCACCATATCACATAATCCGAGCATGGCCTTGCATTTACAGTTCAACTCTATCAAGATGCCCATCTGATAATATACCCGTTATATGGGTTGGACGAATTCCATCTTGATCATACAAAACCCACTACACATTATATCATATACCCAATGATTACACTAAGGTCTACTCAGTTACGAATAGCCAAGAGTAATATCAAAGTATATGACTCACATGTTGGGAACCTTGATGATCTCAGGTCTAAGGACAATACATATAAGAACCACTAATGACAATCATATAACGTTCCATGTAGTGTTCTTATGTCGGGTCAGTCCAGACCACAAGTTCTCTAACTTGTACCCGTATGTAGAATTCATATCTCATATAATTCTCAACATACGCTAGTCTTAATTTATTATTAAAACCCATCCATAATAATAATCGACTAGGGACATTTAAGAATATAAAATATTCTAGGGTTATAAATATGTGCAAGCGTTTATCACATAAACAAATTTAATGGAATAACCTTAATGTATATACATGACTATATACAATTATTCAATGATTGACTTTTGGGCATATTACACTAGCAATCTCCTACTTGTGCTAAAGCCAATCATCCATGTATCTAATACCAAGGGATCTAGCTTGACCATCTTGCTTCTGCTGTGTGAGCGGCTTAGTTAAAGGATCTGCTACATTGTTCTCAGAAAGAACTTTGCACAGCCTCATATCGCCTCTACCAATGATCTCTCTAATAAGATGATAGCGTCAGAGTATATGTTTGGATCTTTGGTGGTATCTCGGTTCTTGAGCCTGTGCGATTGCCCCATTGTTGTCACAATAGAGCTCAATCGGACTATGAATGCTCGGAACCACCCCAAGTTCAGTTATGAACTTCTTAATCCAAACAGCCTCTTTCGCCGCATCTGAGGCAGCTATGTACTCAGCCTCAGTTGTAGAGTTGGCTACTATTTCTTGCTTTGAACTCTTCCTGCAAACAGCACCACCTCCAAGACAAAACACACAACCTGACTGCGATCTAAAGTCATCCTTGTCAGTTTGGAAGCTAGCATCTGTGTAAACCTTTACAACAAGCTCATCAACGCTTCCGTATACAAGGAATGCATCCTTAGTTCTTCTCAAGTACTTAAGGATATTCTTAACCGCTGTCCAGTGACTTTCACCGGGATCAGATTGACTGCTTGTGACACTTAATGCATATGCGACATCTGGTCGAGTAAATAGCATGGCATACATGATAGATCATATTGCTGACGCATAAGGAATCTTACTCATTTTCTCTCTCTCCTTAGATGTACTAGGACATTGATTCTTTGAGAGAGATATACCATGTGACATGGGCAAGAAACCTTTCTTGGAATCTTGCATGCTAAACCTCTTTAGCACTTTGTCAATATATGTACTTTGACTTAGTCCAAGAAGTCTTTTGGATCTATCTCTATAGATCTTTATACCTAGCACGTAGGCAGCTTCTCCTAAGTCCTTCATTGAGAAATTCTTTCCTAACCAAGTCTTTACAGACTGTAGTATTGGAATATCATTCCCAATGAGCAGAATGTCGTCAACATACAATAACAAGAAAACGATAGTGCTCCTACAAACCTTCTTGTAAACACATGGCTCATCTTCGTTCTTAATGAAACCAAACTATTTGATTACTTCATCAAAACGAAGATTCCAACTCCTAGAAGCTTGCTTTAATCCATAAATGGATCTTTGCAATTTGCATACCTTATTAGCATTCTCTGGAGTGACAAAACCTTCAGGTTGTGTCATGTACACATCCCTAAAAGATTTCCATTAAGGAAAGTGGTTTTGACATCCATTTGCCATATCTCATAATCATGGTATGCTGCTATAGCCAATAGAATCCGGATGGATTTAACCATGGCAACTGGCGAGAAAGTTTCATCATAGTCTATACCATGAACTTGCTTGAAACCTTTTGCAACCAATCGCCCTTTAAAGGTAATCACATTACAATCCATGTCGGTCTTTTTTTTTAAAGACCCATTTGCACCCCATGGGTTTTACCCCTTCAGGTGGATCAACCAAGGTCTATACCTTGTTTTCATACATGGATTCCATCTCCGAATTCATGGCTTCTAGCCACTTCTTAGAGTCTGGACCCGTAATAGCTTGCTGATAGGAAGTGGGCTCATCCTCATCTATGAGCATCACGTCTCCAGTATGAGTCATAAGAAATCCATATCTCTCAGGCTCATACCGAGTCCTATCAGACCTACGCGGTCCATGTGTTACAGGTACAGGATTCTCACCCATAACAACTTGTGGTTCCTGTCCTTGTTCCATCTCAGCCTTTATATCTCGAACTTCTTCGAGTTCTATTTTCCTCCCACTGATCTCTCTAGAAATAAATTCTCTTTCTAGAAAAATAGCAGTACGAGCAACAAACACTTTGTGCTCTGTGGGATTATAGAAATAATATCCTTTAGTTTCCTTAGGATATCCAACAAAGAGGCATTTTTCCGATTTAGGGCCGAGTTTATCTGATGCTTCTCGTCTCACGAAAGCCTCACAACCCCAAATCCTCATAAAAGACAAATTGAGACGCTTCCCAGTCCATATCTCATATGGTGTCTTTTCAACCGATTTAGATGGAACACAGTTAAGTGTAAATGCAACACTCAATAATGCATGTCCCCAAAATGAAGAAGGAAGGTTAGCTTGACTTATCATAGAACGAACCATGTCTAACAAAGTTCTATTGCTCCTTTCGGATACACCATTCCATTGAGGTGTTCCTGGTGGAGTAAGTTGTGATACTATACCACATTCCTTTAGATGATCAAGAAAATTTCGGTCTAAGTATTCACCTCCTCGATCAGATCGAAGCATTTTAATACTCTTGCCGAGTTGATTCTGTACTTCATTCTTGAATTCTTTGAACTTTTCAAAGGATTCTGACTTGTGTTTTATTAGATACACATAGCCATATCTACTATAATCATCAGTAAATGTAATGAAGTATTGAAATCCACCTCTAGCCTGTGTTGACATAGGTCCGCATACATCAGAATGTATAAGACCTAACAAGTTCGAAGCTCTTTCACCTTTACCAGCAAAAGGAGCCTTCGTCATTTTGCCTAACAAACATGACTCACTTGTCTCATATGATTCAAAATCAAATGAGTCTAAAAGTACATCTTTATGGAGTTTAGAAATACGAGTCTCGTTTATATGGCCCAAACGACAATGCCAAAGGTAGGTTTCAATAGAATCGCTTAATCTAACCTTCTTCGTATTAATGTTATAGATTAGTGTTTCTAGGTTTAGAACATACAAACCATTGCTTAAATATGCCCCACCATAATAAATACCATTGAAATAAATAGAACAACAATTGTTCTTTATTACAAATGAAAAATCTTTCTTGTCCAGACAAGAAACAGAAATCAAATTCCTGCTTATGGTAGGTACATAATAACAATCATGAAGTTCTAAAACCAAACTACTCGGTAAGGATAGATAGTAAGTTCCTACGACTAATGCAGCAACTCTTGTTCCATTTCCAACGCGCAGGTCTATCTCACCCTTTGCTAATCTTCTACTCTTTCTCAGATCCTGCACATTTACACAAATGTGAGAACCACATCCGGTATCTAATACCCATGATGCAGAGATAGAGATATTAGCTTCTATAACAAAAATACCTGAAGCGGAAGTCTTACTTCCCTTCTGTTTCTTCACCCCTTCAAGGTAAATAGGGCAGTTACGCTTCCAATGGCCAGGTTTCTTGCAATGGAGACATTGTCCTTCCTTTGCAACACCACCTTTGGGTTTCAGCACTTGTGAAGAAGATGAACCAAACTTTTTGGCAGATTTCTTCTTCTTGCTTTTTCCCTTTCCTTTGCTATTTCCAACCATCAATATACTGTTGGATTTATTTGCCTTCATCTGTTGCTCAACTGTTCCTAATATGTTAAGCAACTCAGACAAGGATTTGTCAAGATGATTCATATTGAAATTCAAGACAAATTGGCTGTAACTATCCGGCAACGATTGCAGGACTAGATCAACAGCCAACTCCTTCTGCAAAGGAAAACCCAGACCCTCAAGGCTCTCAATGTATCGAATCATCTTGAGCACATGAGGCCTGGCTGGTGATAACTCAGCCATCTTGCATTGGAACAATGCCTTTGAGGTCTCATACCTCTCATGCCTAGCTTGCTCTTCAAAGAGCATTTTCAGGTGTTCGATCATATCGAACGCACCCAAGTTCTCATGTTGCTTCTGAAGCTCAGAGTCCATGGTGATAAGCATAAGGCGTGCAACATCCAATGCATCATCAATATGCTTCTTGTAAGCATCCCTTTCTGACCTAGGAGCATTAGGTACCGGTTCAATAGGAACAGGCCCTTCAAGGACATATAATTTCTTTTGTTGTTTTAGGACTATCCTCAAATTGCGATGCCACTTAAGGAAGTTATTCCCATTAAGTTTTTCCTTCTCAAGGATAGATCGCAGTGATAGTGTACTTGTGTTTTGTGCCATGATTACTCTACAACAATGATCAACTCACACAAATCAGAATCATGCATACATAAAATCATTTAACAAGGAATTCTATTAAATGATGCTCCTACTATGAATCAAGATAATGATAAGTAGGCCAAGATCCATATTTCACTACAAGATAAGTCAGCTTTCGCTGATCGCTTACATCATAGTTATTTAGGTAGACAACTCTTGTCAATTACATCTCATGTAACTCTTGGATAGTTGAGTGAACAACACTTGTTAAGTTCTCAATCCTATTGAGATGACCTAGTTAAGTTCAACCCATAATAAGCAGTTTGGATATTACAATTATCCCATCGCACCTTGCTAGGATAAATATTGGCACTTTGTTTTGGCAAAACCTACCAAGTGTTGATCTAAGCAATGATGAGTACTTATCATGGAAGGCAACACAAGAGGAACTTAAGATATTTACATCAATATATTATGTTCATACATCACATGCATATAGTCAACAGATCATATATTGATGTTTTTGTAAATTTGGAAACCAAAAATACATATGAACATCGATGTTTAACTTGAAACATCGATGTTTAACTCTTAAACATCGATGTCTGAATCTTTGAACATCGATGTTTAACTTGTTGAGAATCTGGAACTCCAAACTATTTGGCAGAGCTCAAGAACATCGATGTTTAACTCTTGAACATCGATGTTTTTAGAGTTCTGGAAGTTCAAGAATTCTGGCAGTACTTTTAAACATCGATGTCTAACTTTTAAACATCGATGTTTGAGAATTCTGGAATCTCAAACTAATTTGGCAGTGCTCTAGAACATCGATGTTTAACACTTGAACATCGATGTTTTGAGAGTTCTGCCAAGGCCACTCGTCATAAGCACATCGATGTTTCAAGATTCTGCCAAGGCCAATCTTCATTAGAACATCGATGTTTATAACACAACATCGATGTTTGGAAGATCCGGACAAGGCAAAACTCATGTGAACATCGATGTTTGTAACACAAACATCGATGTTTTGGCCTTGCTGTACTAGAACGACAATCGTTCCATACAAAAACCGACAATCGATTTTTCCTTGTCGAACTCATTCGACTTACTGCCAAGAACACCTTGATCGATATCACATACCAATCAAGCGTTCATTGTCAAAACACTTTTGACAAACACCAACGTAAACATGTATCATGTATACAAAATTGAAATTCAACATATCACATATGCCAAATCGAACTCAACATATCACATACATTAACGTGAGCATATCATACATATGCACAACAAATTCGATTTAGCGTTTCACAAGAGGCTCTGCTACCACTGTAAGTAACCGGGCATGCAAAATTGACAATCAAAATGCAGCAGAAAGACCCGATACTCATGGAGGATCCATGTGAAACAAAGTAAACCGAATAACAAAATTTTGTACCTAGTTTTGTTGAGATCTTTCACTCAACTGATGATACGAATCAGTAAGAACCGGACAGAAATCTGACTCCTCTGCGGTATCCACACGAACCGTTGATGACTGCTAGCAACCGTCTCACGATCACTAACTCGAGCACTCTTGAACCGCAGTGCTAGTTGCAGAATTTCCGAGAGTAAGAGAGCCTAGAGTGTTTTTCTCACAACTCCTGTGAATATGTGTTTGTGTGTTGAGCTCTAATCAATCTGCTCATACTTCACTCTCTTATATATATCACATGGTCTAACCATTGGACAATAATTCAGGTTCAATAATTCTGGTAACTACTGAACCGAACCAACCCAAACGACTCGGTCCAACCACTAGCTCAAATACTTGGTCGAACCACAGTCCAACCATGGTTTAACCACCATCTCAAATCAACAGTTCTAAGTGTGTGACCCTGTAGGCACTTGTAACGTTTGGCAATAATTGTAAACTCATTTACAATTATAAACAATGAGCGGTGTCTAGCAACACATCATTGCTACCCAAACGACAAGATCAGTACTGATTCACTATGCCTCGGAAACATGTCATTGTCCTTTCGTCACATTATCAAGATTAAACACGAGACATGGAATAAGTCAATCTCGTATATGTTTAATCTAAGTTTCTTGATCCCCGAGTTAACTGTGCAAAACGGATACTAATGATATCACCATATCACATAATCCGAGCATGGCCATGCATTTACAGTTCAACTCTATCAAGAGGCCTATCTGATAATATACCCGTTATATGGATTGGACAAATTCCATCTTGATCATACAAAACCCACTACACATTATATCATAAACCCAATGATTACACTAAGGTCTACTCAGTTACGAATAGCCAAGAGTAATATCAAAGTATATGACTCACATGTTGGGAACCTTGATGATCTCAGGTCTAAGGACAATACATATACGAACCACTAATGACAATCATATAACGTTCCATGTAGTGTTCTTATGTCAGGTCAGTCCAGACCACAAGTTCTCTAACTTGTATCCGTATGTAGAATTCATATCTCATATAATTCTCAACATACGCTAGTCTTAATTTATTATTACAACCCATCCATAATAATAATCGACTAGGGACATTTAAGAATATAAAATATCTAGGGTTATAAATATGTGCAAGCGTTTATCACATAAACATATTTATTAGAATAACCTTAATGTTTATACATGACTATATACAATCATCCAATGATTGGCTTTTGGGCATATTACACTAGCATTAGCAATACCAAAGTGACCCATTAAGCCACCATCATGAGATTCCCTAATCGAAAGCTCACGCATAGAACAAGCAGGAATACAAAGTTTATTCTCACGAAATAGATATTCATTATCTCTATAAAACTTTTGAAAACCAGATTGTTCACATGCATCATACACATTAGCAAAGTCAGGATCAGATTTATACAAGTCCTTAATATACTCAAATCCAATCAACTTAGAACTAAGAGAAGAGAATAGAGCATACCTCCTAGATAATGCATCAGCAACCATATTATCCTTACCTTGCTTATAGCGCATCACATAAGGGAATGTCTCAATGAATTCCAGCCATTTGGCATTCCTCTTATTCAGCTCACCTTGCCCTTACAAATACTTCAAGCTTTCATGATCAGTGTGGATCACGAATTCCTTAGGCCACAGGTAATGCTGCCATGTTTGTAGTGCTCTCACCAATGCATAAAGCTCATTGTCATAGGTAGAGTAATTGAGTTGAGCTCCCTTCAGCTTCTCACTAAAATAAGCAATAGGTTTCTTTTCCTGGAAAAGAACAACACCTATGCCTATACTAGCGGTATCACACTCAATTTCAAAAGTAGAATCAAAGTTAGGCAATTTAAGAATAGGAGCAGAACATAATTTCTCTTTCAAAGTCTCAAACGCCTGTGCTTGTGCATCTCCCCACTCAATTCCAACTTAGTTTTTGACAATATCATTCAAAGGTCCAGCAATGGTACTAAAATCCTTCACAAACCTTCTATAGAGGTTAGCAAGTCCATGAAAAGATCTTACCTCAAAGATAGTAGTAGGTGTAGGCCACTCCTTAGTGGCTTTCACCTTCTCTTGATCAACTTCTATCCCATTAGCACTAACAACATAACCAAGAAAGACAACACGATCCATGCAGAATGTACACTTCTTAAGCTTAGCAAATAACTTTTCAGCCCTAAGTGCATCCAATACTAGCCTAAGATGTTCCATATGTTCTTCAACATTCTTGCTATAGATCAGAATATCATCAAAATACATAACAACAAACTTTCCAATAAAATGGCGCAAGACATGATTCATTAAGCGCATAAAAGTACTAGGTGCAATAGTTAAACCAAAAGGCATTACCAACCATTCATACAACCCATACTTATTCTTAAATGCAGTCTTCCATTCATCTCCAATTTTCATGCGAATTTGATGATATCCACTCATGAGATCAATCTTAGTAAATATGCATGCACCATGTAATTCATCAAGCATATCATCTAACCTAGGAATAGGATGGCGATACTTTACCGTAATTTTATTAACGACGCGACAATCAACACACATGCACCATGTTCCTTCCTTCTTTGGCACTAGAATCACAGGTACAGCACAAGGAGAGAGGCTCTCACGAATCAGCCCCTTAGATAACAAGTCCTCGACTTGTGTTTGGCTCTCCTTTGTCTCCTCCGGATTGGCTCTATATGCTGGCCGGTTTGGAATTTGAGCACCAGGAATGAAATCAATTTGATGCTCAATGCCCCTCAATGGCGGCAACTCCCTAGGTAGTTCATCCGGAAAGACATCCACATAATCCTGCAAAAGAGAAACAACACAACTAGGCAAGTTTGGGTTAAGGTCAGCTTGATTAAAATAAGCACCCTTGAATAAGAGAACTAACACTCCTCTCTTTTCTTTACAAGCTACTCTCATCTCTTTCATAGATGCATAGAAATTTTGTTTCTTCCTTCCCTCTTTTTTTCTCTCTCTGGTGTCGACAACACCCTCACCTTTTTCTCTCTCCTTTTCTTTCTTTTCCTCTCCTTTTTCATGACTCTCAGTCATCCTCTCAACCTCACTATTGGTAGTCGCGGCATCCTTCTCCTTTTGCCACTCCTCCATGCTTTTTTTTAAAATATTTGATCCTTATACACTTCTTTTGGAGGCAATGGTGCAAGTGCTACTCTCCTTTCTCCCATGGTAAAAGAATACATGTTTTTAAACCCATCATGTACTACTCGTCTACCATACTTCCATGGCCTCCCAAGCAAGATATGACTTGCCTGCATTGGAACAACATCACACAAAACAGTATCAGTGTATCGACCAATGGAGAAAGAAAGATAAACCTGCTTATTCACTCGAATTTCTCCCATATCATTAAGCCATTGTAGCTTATATGGTCGTGGATGCTTTTGCCATTCCAATCCCAACTTCTCCACAAGCATAGTGCTCACAACATTGGTGCAGCTTCCACCATCAATGATCACACTACAAGCTTTATCATTCACAAGGCATCTTGTATAGAAAATATTCTCTCTTTGCTCAATCCCCTCTTCTTTTACTTGAGCATTAAGAACACGCCTTGTAACATTTAATCTCCTTGGAATCTCCTCAGGATCAGCCACATACTCTGGAACATCCTCCAATTCGGGCATATCAAGTAGAGTTGGGTCGATTTCTTCCTCCTCATCATCAGAAAAGAACTCGCCACCTTTAGCAACAATTACCTTCTTATTTGGACATTGAGATGCAATATTTCAAACCCCTAAGTACTTGAAGCACTTGATTTGCCTTGTAGGGGTAGCAGTATTCGGCTTGTAGGACGTAGAGGAACTCTTCTTGGATGTAGTAGGGGGTGTCTTGAAATCGGTATCCCTAGCTTTCTCCTCTCTTGGCTTCTCTTGTTGCCTCCCATCCCTCACAATCCACCTTGAATTCCAATTGGATGAATAAGAAGTAGAAAAAGAACTCCTCAACGCTTTTTCCTTCAATTGCTTCTCTATTTTGATAGCAATCGCCAACATCTCCTCCATATCTAAGCAATTTTGCAAATAAAAAAGGTGAGCAACTTCCTTGTTCACTCCAACAAGAAATCTCGCCATAGTAGTCTCCCGATCCTCATCAATGTTTGCTCGGATCATGAGCTTCTCCATCTCCTTGTAATACTCTTCAATGCTCCTAGATCCTTAGCGCAATGCTTGGGGTCTCTGATGCAACTCCCTATAGTATGATGGGGGAACAAATCTCTTCCTTAGGATCCTCTTCAAATCCAGCCAACTATCAACAGGATCCTCCCCAAGGCGCAACCTGTCACCTTCAAATTTGTCCTACCAAACCAAAGCATAATTGTGGCAAGCAAAGAATAATTCTACTCTCTTCTCCCACTCGAGATAAACTTCAGGATCTTCCTTTCTTTGGAAAGAAGGAATTTTAAGCTTGATGCTCTCTCACGCCTCCCATATCTACCATGCTCTCGGTCATCTTCATCATCTCTATCATATAATTGACCTCTTCTTGGCGGTGGTAGGTTGACTCCTCCTCCTCTCCTAAGCAGTGAAGGAGTTGGCGCACTCTTGCAGCAGCAGGGCGATTAACTTCCTCAACGTCAACAACAACAACTCTGGGCTCCTCTCTACCTTGTTGATTGCGTGGGGGTTGATCAACAGTTGATGCCTCCTCCCTTGGCGTCACCCTTGTAGTAGAGAGCTCTTGAATGGATTTCGCTTGTTGACCATTCTAGTGCTCAACTCCTGTGTCCTCCTATCCATCTTGTCATTCATTTCAGCAAAGCGAGCTTCCATTTATCTAAAGAATCTTTCCAACACCTCCATAGATGCGGGCGTCCCCTCACCAGCATTGCTTCCTCCTGATCCAACCATGAAGAAATACCTGCAAGAAATTTATTAGTAATAAAAGCTCCTCACGTGTTTCTCTCGTGTTTGTCTCTCGTGACAATTTGATGAAACACTCGCCTTTTACCTCTCCGGAAATCTTACTTTGTTTATTCTTTGAGATCAGTAAATCTTATCAAATAATAAACAAACCTGCAACACTTCAAGAAAGAGTCAAAGATTTTCTATGAAGAAAGTAGACAATTCAATTCTAGAAGCAAAATTAACTACTGAAAGAAAAGACAGTCACACACAAAGAACAAGAAAAATTGTATGTGATGATTCTTCTAGTAATTGAACAATAAGAGTCAAAAATTGCTCAATTAGAAAAGCTGAAAGAAAAACACAACAAATAAGCGGAATCAAAGAAAGTTACCCAGCTAGATACCCTAACAACCCGCGAAAAGTATCCCATTCAAGCAAATTCTTGCAATTCAATCAACACTTGCCGAATTCTCCAATCAAACAACAAGCAAGTCGATTTCAATTTTTTTTTTTTGTCTAAATTGCTGCCACCAAATCGATTTCACCAACAACAGAAACAAGAAATTCAAGATACTTGCAATTTCCACCAAATCGACTAATTAGCAACCCAACAGCAAGTTTTGTATTTTTTAGAATAGTATGATAATTGAAATCGACTAATGCACTAATAAAAGAAAGAAAAATGATTTATTTTTTATTTATTAATTTGGCAATAGAAAAGAACTCAAGAACAGATAACTAACTTGCAGAAAATAAAGGGATACGTAGTTGAAATTGATACCGAGGCTCCGCTACCAAGATGATACGGCAACACTACCAGAACAAAGCTAGATAGCACCTCCAAATCAATCAAAGTCTCCAAGATCAGCAACCAATTCAACCAAATTAGGGTTTCAACAATTACCTCTATCACCTCAAAACAAAACAAAGTTATTAAGCAACAGTAGAGTAATAAAAGCTAGGAATCTTGAATACTCCAAAAGCAAATCAATCACTTGATAAGTAAACACAATCCCTCAAATAAACAAGAAGAAATGAATTCTAACTTGTAAATAACCAAGGTAAGAAAACCTCAAACTTTTATTATCAAATAGCAAGAATAATGTGTGTTTGACAAATAACCCTAGCGAGCCTATTTATAGAGCTCCAAAAGACCCCCAAGTCGGCCACAAACAAGGCCAAGTTGGCCACCTCCTTAACTAGTCCTAATTGGACTTGACTTCTCCTAAACCCTAATGGACTAGGTTTTATTTTAATCCAACAACAAATTGGATCAAACCAAAAATAATAAAACATAACTAGACCCAATTAAAAGTACTTAAGTAAATAATGACCCAAAATAATAATAACCCAATAATCAAAAGACCCAATGCCAAAATTATTTTTTGTTTTGTATATAATAAAATCGGCAACTTAATTATAAAATACTAGGGATATGTCGACATAGGGCCCACATGCTCTAGTCGATTAGGCTTCTTCTCCAATGATTGAAACACACATTGGTGCCTTCATGTACTCCTCTCCAAGCTTGGCCATCTTGTCTTCTTGCAATTCTTGATTAACCCTAGCTTGAAAAAAGTGCAGCATGTGATTCTTGATCATCTTCAATCGAGCCCGTATGATTGGTCCTTGAGGCAAGCTAATGGCGCCATCTCCATCATTACCTCCACTTGGTGCTTACTTGCTTGCATCACTATTTCTCGCCGTTTAGCAATAATAGGGGTTAATAGGCCTGCGACCTGACACGGCGTACTACGTCACATGTGAGTAGGCCAAACTACCCCTTAGCGACGGTCTTTTGGCCCCCAACCAACATCTACCCTGAGCATCTCATGCATGATTAATCAATACTTGGTTTGTGTGTTCGTGTGTCCATGTTTATGTGTTATATGTGTTTTGTCGTTGTGGACCCAAAATTCATGCTTGCACTTGTAGTGTGAGAAGAGAAGAGGAGTGTCACCTCCACAGTTTTTGATGAGTTTAAGATTAGTGCTAACCCCAGTTGCGAGAAGTCTTCCATCAACTAGATAATCTTTGTCCAGAGAAGAACCACGCTATCCACCCTTTTACTCCATAAATTCGAATGTAGGATTGCATCAGCATAACATAGTTGTATGGTTTTAAAAAATGCTGCATAGAGCCGGGAATCGACCCAATACCAAACCTTCTTGAGACAATACCCCTTTTTGGTAATGGCCCAACTCTTTAACCCACACGATGAGATCTTGAAATCCCGCTTCCTTATTTGACAATGAACCATGTGCAAGAATTATGTCAAGCGTGCTAGAAGTGTCGACAATGAAGGTATAACTCTGGAAAACACCCCGATGGAAAAGGACGAGCAACGAAAATGGGGAGAACGCACTCACCACTAAAAGAAGGAAGAACAGCTTCGACTTCGGACTATGATGGATAAGTTGGAAGCAATGATTCTTCAGGGGATCATGGCCGATGATGTGTACGCCCGAATGATCATTGGATAATTCCGAGAGATGATGGGGCAACACAATGTAGTCGAAGATATAATAAGGGAACTCCATTTCAATTGTGGCGGTCTTCACCAGAATTATACTCAAGTGACCGAGGAATTCAATGACTATGTGGAAGCTATAGAAGGGAGTGGGGGATCGGAGACGGATGAGCACCGAAGAAAGAGAGAATGGGCCAGAAAATGGGAATGACGTGCTTATAGTTGAAGTTCATGAAGACTACCCAAACAAGGTTAATGCCACTAGGATCAAGAAGAAAGCACGTGCAACTGAGGAAGAATAGGCATTGGACGGGGATTTAGTAGGAGCTGTTAACTGTAGAATCGAGTCTAGTGTCCTGTTCTTCCCCTCGAGGGTTTTTCTTGTTTAGTTTCAAAATCACTTCAGTAAATAAAAGGTTCCACGTCTTTTTCTATAAATATGGCATCTCGCAAACTTTATCATACTCAGTCGAATTAGCTTGAGAACCGTAAGAATGAACTGCAAAGACCTCATAGCGTGAGAATGAGCATGACAGTCTATTCAAGATGTTTTAAGGGCCTAGCTTTTGGGGATTATCCTTATTCAAAAATAAAAAGAGAAAAAAGAAAAACAGACTAATAAAAAAAACAGAAGAGATAAAAAATGAAAAAAGCAAAAGAAGAGGAAATTCGCACTCATAGGTGCCATTAGTTGACGTTCTTTGGAAAGGTGTCGTTTAAAGTTTACACTTAGTATTTTTCACTGGTAACGTAGATAGCTCAGAAATGAGCCCGGTCTATTTAACCGCAATTTTTTTGACTAAATCGATTAGGGGTGGTGAAGTTTAAGATTGTGTCATAGAAGGCCTTTTATTGAAGCATTCCTGATACGGTCATCCGGGCAGTCGAATCCGTCGTTATTTAGTTAGGGAGGAATCAAACATTTTGGAGGCATACCAATGATTGAGGGTTCTTCATGGGACGTGAGAGATGGGAAGGGAGAGATGGGAAGCCATCAGGAACATTCTCGAAAAGGAGAACGTCGCGGAGCCGGTACTCATCATCGTAAGTACGGTAGGGCTCCTCGTATGGTGGAAGAACAGGACCAGATGCAGAAGAAGATGCTCTAGACCTCCTCCCAGAACGTGAGCTCCGTCGAGGCGACTCAACATTCATACCGACTCTCCACCTCCGGCAGGGCCAAGTAATGCTGGCTTCAGGTATCAAGCAACAAAAGATGGGTAGTCGCCGCCGTCTACGATCAGCTGCTTATTAAGCCAACCCATACAATCTGACTTAGAGAAATCATCCCTATTTTTTACAGTCCGCATGGAGATCTGTGGGAAAGTGGGGACTCGAGGCTTGCGAATGATCTGTAAGCAGACATGCTCCCCAGATACTAGGTGTACATATCGGGATATCCAATTAGGCACCGGCGACAGTCCAGGGAAGAGCCGAGGCCCCACCACCCTCCAGTTTGGGGTTAAAATTAGCGAAGGCAGTAAGACGAATCTGGAAAAGCAGAAAGGTATAAGCAAAGTAACGGGATTTGAAGATAAGATGCTCAGAATAAGGAAGACAATTACCTGGTTAAGCGAAGTAATCTATTCGAGGAAACGGCAAGCATAGATACGATCATGCATATTTAGTCTCCATTGACGAAACTGGGAAGCCCATCGAAGAACCATCAGCCACAGATCAGGGACCCGTGATCTATCAGGATCCGACAACTGGAGATACTCCATATCCCATACCTGCAAAATGAAATGAAAATGATGATTAAAAGACGAGCAAGGTGCGAGAAAAACACAGGAGAATTGAAAAGTATACCTCCAAAATCCAAGCTGAGCCTGGAAAGTGCTCGGTAAGGCGTCGCGAAAAGTTGCTCATCTCCCCGTATGCCCGTGCAAGCCCAACCAAGGCCCAGTCAATCAATGGGCCGCTTAGGTCCTCTAGAGAAGCCAACAAATCCGTCTGAACCCAGTCACTGCCGGATGCGAAGGTAGTCTTATTAAGACTCGCCAATATCAAGCCTCGTGCACGCTGCTCAACCGTACCAGAATATGTCGCGGATACGAGACGCCTCTGCAACCATATTGGGGAAACCTCTCCGATGCGATTCTTGATCCAGTCTGGCGCTATACCAGGAGATCCTCAAACCGGTCTATCCCAAGATCCTGATCAAGCACTACCGGCGTGCCCCGGAATAATAATCCAGTAATATGGGAATAGTCGCTAGGGTTCATAGTCATCTCCCCGCATGGTAGATGGAAGGTATCGGTGGTGTCCCACAATCTTTCCCCGAGTGCCGAGATAGCCTAAAGATCCAATCTGTCGCCCTGGAAAGTCCGGAAGAAGTCCTAGAGTCTAACCCGCGTAATGATGCCCCACACATCCTCATCACCCCTCACATACTCTAAAATCGCAGACCGTGCTTCAACTCCACTGTGATTCCGGCTCGTATCCTCGACCTGTGTAGATACCCCCAGAAACGTTAATGCTCATTCTAAACCGGGGAAAACCAGACCAAGCCGAGTTCACAATCACGTAGACATGCATCATGGGAATAGATTTGTGATAACATCTAAATGTTAGTGTTTTTATGATGGTTTTGAATGGCTTTTTCTATGTTTTCTTGATCGATTATGTGTATAATCTTTATATTACTGTGTGTTTTCATGAATTGTGTCAATTAGTACTTCAATTTTGCTGATTAAGTATTTTTATCAGGAATTTATCGTTTTTATTGAAGAATGGAAGCTTTTTAGCCAAGTTTGGAAACCAGGCCCAATTTAGGAAACTTTCTGAAGTGAGCATAGCCGACTATTTTCAAGATTTCGGGAGTTCTAGGTATTTAAATTAAGTGAGACCAATTGAAGACGTAAATAGACTTCCAGATCTTTCTATGGATTAAATTTGATAATTTTTGGACAAGTATACAAGGAGCAGTAACTATTTTAATCCAGCCCAAGATGCAGATTTTTCTATGCCGACCCAGGCCCAGTTTTTCAGCGATATCTTCAGCTACAGAAGTTCAATTCAAGAGTTCTTTTTTTGGAAAGAAAGCTGAGAGAATTACCTAGAACTGTGTAGAAGAACCCAACGCCCAGTTCGGATGTCTTCTAGGAGTTAAGTGGCGTGCAAGTTTTGGGTCAGAAAATAGGCAAAAGTCCAACTTGGAGTGCAAGTCAAGAATTCAATTTCCATTCAAAGAAGGAGAGCCCCACCGACTTCCAGCAGCTAAAGACAGTATAAAAGGAACCCCTAGGTCGACATATTCAGGAGGAAGAAGTCAGAGGGCAAAGCTCTACCGAATTGGTTAGTTATTAGGTTACACACACTAGTAGGGTTAGGGTTTTCACTCTTTTGGATCCTCTAGGTGGTGCCGAATTCCTCATCCAATTTCAAAGGTTATTCCCCACAACAATTCAACATTTTTACAGCAAGATTTGAAGGTTTAAAGTCACAGAATCACCAGTCCAATTGCAGCAGAAGTGGTCACCTGAGGAGCACAAGTCAACGCCATCATTACCTACACAAATCGGCTACCCGACTTCCCTAGTCTCTCTTTTATTTGATTTTTTTTTGGTCGAAACCAGGATGTATATTAAGAATATACTTGAGTAGGATACATGATTAGGAGCCGGTTGCTCACTCCGACTACTATCTTTAAAAGGAAATTTCGTACATACAATAAGAGACAAGCAAAATCAACCTGGGTAATCTAACAAGCAAGCCAATAACAACCGACAACCACTAAGAACGACAAAGCTAAACAATAAAATCAGATGATCAACTAGGATAAGGAGTATCTACTTGTCGTTCCATTCCCGACCCAGACCGGAGTGCATTGGGTGAGATTATCATTCGATGGCAGTCTTCGAAGAGCACCACTGCCGTGTGATTTTGGGATCTATGGGGACGCAGTTGGGTGGGGGAGTTAAAGTTGGTGGAGATGGTAGGATAGCTGGTAGAGGGAGGGGGACCAGAAGGGTCGGAACCTGGGGTATCAAAAGTAGGGGGATTGGTTGGGACATTAGACACATCTTTAAGGGTTTGTCGTCGACAGTTATCCCTAGTTGCAAGTTTTGGAATTTTTAAAGGCTGGGTTTTCTTGATGGATTGCTTTTGGAGTCTCGTAGGTTGTTTGCTAGATTGCTTCCTAACAGGCCCGTCCCGAATAAAGTCTTGCAGAGTGGGTAGTGCGGGAGGTGCACCTAATGGATCTTGGGCCTCAAAGGTGGTTGTAGGTTGTGAGGATGGAAAAGTGGTGGACATGTTTAGTGGTTGGGCCTCGGGCATCGTCTCTGTAGTGTGGGGAGATGCAACAGCGACAGAACGACGGGTCGGCAAGAGATCCTCCTGGGGAGATTGGCTGAGGATGTGGAACCTATTTTGTAGGCTGCTGGAGGTAGAGGGTGGCGAAGGCACTGCTGGGCGGACCGGTTGCCGCTGGGGTGGGCGTTTGGAACGTTTCGGAACATTCATCCAGGCGCCCCTCCCATTGTGTGACCTGGCGACCGAAGCCTCAACATCTATAGGAGTTGTTGAAGATGTGCCTGTGGTAGGGTGTGGGCGATGGACAGCTTCCGGACAAGTTAAGACACTGTGACCTGGCGTCCCACAGATAAAACAAATATCGGGCAAGCCCTCATAACCAACCTTTAGGGGTTCGCCATCCAGATATACTTCCCCATTCAGGGGTTTTGTTAAATCAAGGCATACCGCAACTGTAGCAAATTTGGCTCGACTAGGGTTAGAAGTATTACCGTCAAGCTTAACTGTTCTTCCCACCATGTTGCCAAGTGGACGCAGAATTCGGGAGTGGTATCGGTTTGTTGGGAAGTATGGAGTCAATTGTCCTGGTAGATGCTCGGAAGTTTGGAGACCAGGGTTGCACACTAAGGACACTGCCATAAATGCTCCAAGGTCCGTCAGTCAAAGCATGGTCGTAGTCCTCCGATGCCCAGAACCGCACCAAGTAAAAATTGTTTTCAAGATCAATGATCTTGAATGGTCCCGTTGGCTTCCAAATGCATTGTAATTGAGCCTGCAAAGCTTTAAAACCGATGTATCGCCCGTATAATTTGATCACCACCGCATTTTCCCATTGTTTATTCAGCTGGGATTTGAAGGGGTCGAACAATACCAAATTATCGACTCCATCGATTTGGGACATCGTCAATTCTCCTTCTTCGTACTCGGCCTCTCCTTCTAGTTCCCACGGGTCGGAAAGGAACAATGGATTAGAGCCCGCGAAAAGAGAATCCCGATAACTAGGTCGAACATCCTCCATGGACTCGTCTGACCCTGTAGGTGGTATTACCTCTGGGATAGGCTGGTTTGGTTCGACCAGTCTGGTTAGACCAGCCTCTGGATAGGCTGGTTTGGTTCGGCCAGTCTGGTTGGACCAGAAGCAGATCCCGTCGTGTTTGGCATCACTATCTTCTGGGTCTCCTCCCTGCAGCCGGCTGAGTCACTGGCACTGGGATGGTCGGGCGCCTGTGGGAGTGGCTGGGTAAGCCCGGTTGGGTCTACTGGCGTTGGTGAGTCCGTCGGCGGGAGCGACCAGTCGCAGCTTTCACATGGTCGAGGGTGGCACCCGCTATGTGCATCGGGTTCAAGGTCGGGGGGACGAGCGAAAAGTGATCCAGTTTGGTGAGTTGGGTCGTGCCGTGCTGTTGGAGGCGAGCAGGGACGGAACCGGTCGGAGGAGTGGAGAGCGTCGGTCGCTCTTTCCCTGGATCGGGATCTGCTCCTTTGGACGGGGTTGCCCGCGGGTTCTGGTATACGGACCTTGCGGGTGGCGCAGTCGACGGCCGTCTCCGCTTCCACAGAACTCAGTGCGGTGGCCATGGAGGCTGGGAAGTATCTCCGGCGACCTCACGCACGCGGTTGAGATGGCGCGTGGATCAAGGGAACTGGGGTTGAAGACGCGTGGTTCGCGCGTTGAAACCGTGTATTTTTTTTTTATCCTGCCTAATTAATAATGCTTTAGATGCCGTGCTGCTTTGAAACATTTATTCGATTTTCTTTCTGTTAAATTGTTTACTTGATGAATTCTTGTGAGATTTTGATGATTTGCTATTTTATTATGATGAACTAATTCTCTAATCTAGGATTAGGGATGTAGCCAATTACTTTCATGGTTTTATTATATATGGATTGTTGTTTATTCAATTCATTGTGTTGATTGTTCAATCTATGTGTGCCGAATCTTATTATCTACTTTGGATTGATTCTTATTGATTGCAACATGCGAGAGATGCGTGATTTGTATGATGATACCTAGAAGAACATAGATTGATTGATGCTAATATATGCGAGAGCTGATAGTTTCTTTGGGCTTGATTGATTGTTTTGTGCTTAATGAGTTTAGTATCGATGCTAGGCTATGCGAGATCTAAGTAGTAATCTTTGCTGAATATTTGATTCAACATGCGACAGCTGAGGATTAAGACATAAGAAAAAATTGCCCACAATCACACATCAATAGGAGAAATTGACATCCATGCATAACAAACCTAGATAGTAATTGTGTGAACCCCGATTTCCTAGATTGCTTTAGATATTGATAGAACTTCAGTTTAGATTAAGTTTGCGATTTTATTTCTTTTCTTTCTAGCCTAGTCGACATCACCCGACACCGTCTTTAATTTGATTTGCCTAGATAGTCATAAACTGTGACATTAGGTAGTACTTATTTCCCTTGTTCCGTGGATGAACCTTGATTAGACTACTACACTACATAGTACACTGTGCACTTGCAGTTAACAATCGTTGCGTTTACTCGTGAGTTATTTATGTGTCGTGTTGTGAATTGATCAAGAATTATAAATTTGAAAAAGTTACGCGTAAATAAAATGCTTCAAGTTTTTCTGTCGCCGTTGCCAGGAACAAAAGGTTTTAATACTATCGAGATTGCAGCTAGAATACTTTAGGTTTTATTTTTAGCATTAGTTTCTTTTTATTTCTTTTTATTTGTCTTCAATCGATTTTTGTTTTTCTTTTTTTTATTAGGAGTTGTCAATTTTTGGTTGATGCTCAAGACGAGACGCGGTGCTTCTTCGAGTCCAATTCCTGAGATCAATTCGGAGATCGAGAGAATATTACACAAGCAACTACAAGCGAACAAGCGAAAGCAGAAACAAAGTCGTGGAGCCTGCAGAGTTTCTTCAAGACACTGAAATAGAAGAGGAAGCAGAAGTTGTAGCAGATAGTTTCGAGACAGTCATCATGGCAGAAGAAGGAAACAAGACATTGCGTGACTACGCAACACCGAGTTTGGATATCGTGCAGTCGAGCATTGCAAGGCCAGCGATCAATGCCAACAATTTCGAACTGAAGACAGCACTCATTCACATGGTGCAACAGGAACAATTTGGAGGCTTGGATAATAAGGACCCGAATCAACATCTACAGACATTTACGGAGATTTGTGATTTGATCAAGATCAATGCGGCGACTGATGATGCAATTCGACTTCGTTTATTCCCCTTTTCTTTGCAAGTAGGGCTAAGAAGTGGTTAAATTCAGGAGCAGCTGGGACATACAAGACGTGGGAGGAGCTTTCAAAGGCTTTTCTTGCAAAGTACTATCCACCTGATAAAGCAGTGCGTATCCGGAGCAAGATTACATCATTCACTCAATACGATGGAGAAAGTTTCTGTGAAGCATGGGAACTTTACAAGGATCTTATTCAAGGATGCCCACAACATGGATTACCCGAATGGCTTGTAGTTCAATCTTTCTTTAATGGTTTAAATGAGCCTTTGCACATGAGTTTGGACGCGGCTTCAGGAGGGGCATTCATGGCTCAAGCACCAGATGTGGCGTATCAGAAATTGGAGACGATGGCGAGTAATAGTTACCAGAGCTCTTCACGATCAAAAAACAAGCGAGTAGCTTGAATTCTGGAAGTGGAGACAGTGACAATGCTTGATTCGAACCTAGATTCTTTGAATCAGCAGATAAAATCATGTGTTGCTGCTGTTATGCCGAGTTTAATTTGTGATAAATGTGCAGGTGCTGGACACAATTCAATGAATTGTCCGACCGGAGACGAGTTGACCATTGAGCAGATGAACTACATTCATCAACGCCAACAAAAACGAGGACCCTACACCAACACATACAATCCGGAATGGAGGAATCATCCTAATTTCTCATGGAGGGAGACCAACCCGAACCAGCAAGGCAACTTTCAAAGAAACGATTATGGGCAGAAGAGGTCAAGCATGCAAATTCTGAAGAATCAAGACACGGATCTTACTTCTATGATGAATGCCATAATGGTGACTCAACGTATGAAAACGGAGATGATGCAAGGATTCAACAATCGGATGGCGAATATGGAGACTCACTCGAAGATGCTTGAGACGCAACTTGCGCAGCAAGCAGAGGCGATCATGAGGACACCAGGAAACCTACCGGGACAGCCCACAGTTAATCCGAGAGAGCAAGTCACGGTTCTAGCACTTAGAAGCAGAAAGCAATTAGGTGATCCCTATCCACCTAAAAAAGATGTAGCCGACACCATCATTAAGCAAGAAGAAGAAGACGAGCAACCAAAAGCGAAGAAGTAGTTACCTGAAAAGGGAGTAGAAGAAAAGAAGCAAGAGCAAGAGAAGTAGATTCCCAAGTGGAAGCTAGCAAAGCAGAAAAGAGAGCAACCGAAGGAGATATGGCCTAAAGTCAAAGCATATGAACCACCGGTTCCATTCCCTCAGTGACTTCAGCAGGGCAAAAAAGACGAAGAATTCAGGAGATTTTTTGAATATTTAAAGAAATTGCATATTAATGTTCCATTTACTGAAGTAATTTCTCAAATGCTTGCTTATGCTAAATTTCTCAAGGAAATTCTTTCCAGGAAAAGGAAGCTAGAAGAATACGAGACAGTGGCTTTGACGGAGGAGTGCAGTGCAATCCTGTAGAACAAGCTGCCGCCGAAACTGAAGAACCCTGTAAGTTTCTCTATTCCTCGAAATATTGGTTCTATGTGCATTGAGCGAGCTCTATGTGATTTGGGAGCCAGTGTTAGTCTTATTCCAAAGCGAATTGCTGAGAAGCTAGACATTGGAGATATGAAGCCGACTACCATCTCTCTTCAGCTTGCGGATCGATCTGTCAAATATCCACTGGGGATATTGGAGGATATTCCAATCAAGGTTGGGAAGTTCTTTGTACCATTCGATTTTGTGGTGCTCGACATGGAGATTGATTTTCAAATGCCGATTATTCTTGGGAGGCCATTCTTAGCTACTGCTGGAGCTTAAATTGATGTTCGTGATGGAAAGCTTACTTTAAGGATTGGGAATGAGAAAATTGAGTTCAATGTCTTTTGTGCTACTGAAGGACCACTAGAAGAAGACAGTTGTTTCCGAGTTGATTTAATTAATGATGCTGTGAAGGAAGTAAGCAGCAAGTAGTGACGATCCACTTTTGAATTGCTTAGTGACGAGTGGCACTACTAAAGATGACAATTTGGAGATTGCCCAAATTGTAGAAATTTTGCATTCCATGCCATCATTGGAAGCGACCAAAAACAAGAGCTATGAGATGATTGGAGAAGAGAAGAAAGAAAATGTTCGGAGCGCGCCAAAGGTAGAGCTGAAACCATTATCATCTAAGCTACGGTATGCATTCTTAGGTCCCAACTCTATGTATCCTGTTATTATCAATGCTGAGTTGAGTAAAGTAGAGCATGAGATGTTACTTGATGCGCTTAAGAAGCGTAGAAAAGCTACTGGATATTCTGTTGAGGACTTGATGTGAAGGCCCTCCCCCCGAGGGACCCACCAAATCCAGGTATTGTTACATCACTCCCTCCGCCCGATTAAATCCTTTACCATGCTGCAGCACTAGGGATTCGAACTCGGGACGTGATGCTTTTTATCCCCCTCAAGGAGAGCACCTTCACCAACTCATCTGCAGATGAGTTGGTGAAGGTGCTCTCCTTGAGGGGGATAAAAAGCATCACGTC